>MU224516.1:1496703-1519798 GCA_018584345.1 Thuja plicata
AAGGTTACAAATGTTGATTACAAAATGTAATCTACCCTGTTAAAGGTCTGCCCGGTTAAGAGCTTAAGATCATTACAATCTACCCTGTTAAAGGATTTCAACTTACAATAAAGTAAGCACTCTATTAAGAGATAAAGAAAGGTCTACTAGAACCACTCTTTTAAGAGATTTTCACCTGATACAATGATTAGAATGTCTCAAGTATTGATCCTTCATCATGCACTCTGATGCTGATGACAGATCTCCTCTTTCTAGTACCTTCTATGATCTCATAATCTGATATGACTTTACTCTGTTGTTCATTGTGTTGTCACTCTACTTGATCTCTTCTTCTTAACAAAATAACCCTCTGTGCATTCTACTTTTGAAAATGCAGTCACTAGACAATTCGTCTGTACTCTCCTTACACACTTTTTTAAATAGGGTTTAGAAGCAATCTAATATACTTGTTCAAATCTGATAGCGAGATCTAGATCAATGATCAAGATCTGATACCCATACCTTTATGGTAAAACAATTAATGTTTATAATAGGTCATGCATAGAATAAAACAATTAAATGCATAACTAACTTTGTATAAGAATATTAAATGCATACATAATTCAGCCCAAAAAGCTTATACAAGTCAGCCAGATCACTTATCCTCAAAGTTTGTATCATTCCATACATGTATACAAAAATTGTCTTGCTCAACACTTGACTGTCTGTCACTCGGCACTTAACATCTTTGAATCCTTCTTGGCTCAACAATGTAACTAGGCAAACTGAAAACTACCTAAGTGAATGACTAAGTGTTGGTCACTAATCATCAATAGAACTTAGAGATTAATAATCTCCCCCTTTGATATTAGTGGAAAAAACACTTATCATTACTTCCATTCATTTCATCAAAATATTGCCTAAGTACACTAAGTACTCCCCCTAGGAATATACTCAGAAATAATATACAAGTTTACATGCCTTCAAAAATTATATACAAGTGTACCTGTTATTGTATTGATGTATCATTTTATATCCTTTCATACTTCCTTACTGATTTCCCCCTTGTTTTTGTCACTGATTGCTGGTGGGGTTAAGTTATACTTATCCAAAAATTGTTTATGAAGCTGCAGGGTGGATTCGAATGTAGTATCCCAGCTTTCCTTTACAATCTTCATAACTTCCAATTTTATTTCTAGCTCAGCAACTAGATTCACTAAACTTTCTGCAGTCAATAGATTTGCATTACTCTATGATAATTCCTTTGCATTTGAAAGTTCCTTCTATATTACCTCCAAGTGAGGCAACAGGCTTGTCTGAATAGATATCAATTTGGCCCTTATTCGACCATCATCAGCTATAAGCTTGGCTATTCTCCATTGTGCATTTATCAACTTATTAAGTTGTAAATAACTAGAAGTATTATATTTACCCAAAGTAGTACCAATTGATCTTAAATCTAACTGTAGCTTCTCAACAAGCTATAGATTATCCTTTGTGAAAAATTCAACATCAAATAATTTCCTATACAAAGAATAAACATTGGTTGTAACTTTCTCTAAAGTTTCTACAAGAATAGAAAGTTCAACCTGTTTTGTGGCAATCTCTTTTGAGATTTTCTCTAGAAATTTTCTCTCAAATCTTCTCTTGGACCATTGTAGAAGATTTTCATTTTTGTCTATGTCCTCATCAGTTACTTTCTGTATAATGTTAACTAGCTAATCAATGATTGGAGCTTGAGGCATTTCATCCTCTAAGTCAAAAGCCTTTGCAAATATGTCTTTGATGTCATGCAACACCTACTTTTGCTTTTGTTCTATCTTCATCACTTCCTGTCTCTTCTTCCTCTTAAGTAATTCTTGAAGAGTTCCTATTTGTTCAAAAGATAACTCATTGGGATCCCATTGTGGAATCATAATGACTTCATCTAATGTTACATCTAGAATCTGAGACTTCTTCTTCAAGATTTTGTTCTTCTTCAACTATGGAGAACTTATGCTCAGCAGCATAATATCTTTCCCTTTGACAGTGCAATGTCCAATGCCTCTTTTAATTATGTCAAAATTGTCTAGGGGTTTGGCATACTCCCAATTTTAGGACCTGTAGGATTGGATGATGCAAAGTGTGGTAGATCAACCAACACTTGCATTGCCTCTTCTTCTTTAGGCTTATCAATTGTATCCTTCATCCCTACTCCACTATCTAAAATTGTTTTCACAACCTCTAAAATAGGTGGATTCTGTGAAGTTACCTCTTGTTCATTTTTTTATTGTTTCTCTTCACCTTTATGATCACTGTCAATTTTAATTATTTCATTAGATTTTGTGGTCTTCCCTTCTTCTGTATCAGTTACCTTAATAGGCAAATCAGTTTCTTAACCACGTAGCATTTCTTGTTCCTCGGCATTCAAATTGCTTGGATCATCAACTATAAAATCCATAGGACTATCTGCAGTCAAATCAATAGAGTTTGTTGCATCTAATGTGTCTTTGGTCTTGTCTTGTTTAATGGCAATTTGACCTTGAGTTATCTATGGTTCAGGGGTAGTCTTGACTTCAACTTATTTTGTCTTTTTCTCGTATGTCCCCTCACCAAATTTCTTATCTTTTGGAATGAGCTGTCCAAATATTTTCTTCTAGATCCTTGTGCTTTGTTGTACAACACCTTCAATATCATTTTTCAGAATAGCATAGCCTCTAAGTTTAGGAACAAATCTGCTCTTGTATTCCTCAATGAATTTGGCTCTTTGTTTTGAGGTTAGCTCAGGTATTACCTGGGCTAGTGTTCCTTCCCTGATCTGTCTTTCTGTGGCAAGTGCAAATTCCCATTTGCTTGACAAAAAATCATAAATTTCATCAGGCACATGATTCCCTATCTTTATAGAGGTTAATTTGAAAGTACTCATCATGTCCAAGAGTGCTTCCTGTACTTTGTGCCTATCTACAGTTTTCAACTTTTCATACTTAATGAACTTAAATGTTGCTAACCCTGTTGAATTCCTCAAAGTGTCACATACCTCATCAATACTTGCTGGTTTCTTGAATTGTGTTGTATGTATGTTGTTGGGTTCATTAGTTTTTGTCTTTTCCTCATCACTATCTGTTCCCAAATTTAATCTCCTTCTTGGTCTTTTTGCTAGCTTACTCGGCTCAGCCTTGGGAGAAACCTTTGCTTCCTTTCCAGAACTACTTTCTGCAACTTTCCTCTTACCATATACTTTTCTTTGTACTTCTATTGGGGAAGTAACAGTAGATGCTCTAGTCCTTGGACTATTAGCTGTAGGAGGTGTAACCTTAGGTTTAGCTTTTCTTTTCTTGGTTACTATGACAATTGATGGTTTCTTGCCCTTAGCTTTCTTAGTAACCTCTTCTGATGCACTTACTTCTTCCTCTATAGAAATATCCTGACCTTGTCCAGTGGTTAGGCCTAAAGGTGTATCCTCAGGTTCTTCATCACTACCTAAGCCAACCATTTTCTTTAGGTTTTTCACAATCTTCTTTCATTTTCTCTCCATAGTTCCTTCATTCAAACTTCTAGAAATTTTAGCCTTAGCTTCATCAAAATTTCCAAATCTCTCTATTGTAGTATCAATTGCCTCGGCTAGGAGTGCAATGATGGTAGTTGATGCTTCATCAATATTGATTTCATATGGAAAGGTTTCTAAGTATGTTATCTTAGGTGTCACTACCTGGATATAAGTATTATCTGTATCAACTAGAAAACAGATTTCTTCATAGTGCTTCTCCACTAGTGACTTAGGAATCCTAGTCCTTAATCTCATTCTCTTCTTGAATTCTACAAAATAGCTCCCCATAATGCTATTGAAATTACTTCCTATTTTCTCAATACATTCAATAATCTGAACTGTTATGGGCCTATCCTTTTTCCAAACAATATTTCCTAGTGTAGGAAATGTATCCTGAATGCAGAAAAATATACAGCCTAGTAAAGAACCAAACTTACATGATGAGCTCTTATCCTTTCTAATTGATGCTTGGTTCTCAGCTAATTGTGTCAGTTGTAGCTCAGCAAGATCATATGTGTGACTCTTCTTCACAATTTTCCATGCCTGATCAATGGTTGTACAAGGAACACTATCCAATCTGCTCGACTGATAGAACTTATGTGCTATTACCCATACTCCAAAATCAAGTTCTAGGTTAGTAATTGTAGAGATAGTCATACCTCTATTATTCCATACAGCTCCAATGTTCAGTACAATCTCTTCTTTGCTGTTATCCCTCATTGTTTGTTTTCCATTTACTACAAGAGATCCAGTCACTCGATGAATCATTCTTTTGGTGATCTTGACTGGTCCATTATCTAACCACATACACATGTCATGAACTTGGCTAAGGATAACCATAATCCATTCATCTTTGAAACCTTGTGTAAAATCTAGGGCACGAGTTAACCCCTTGTCAGCTAAATGTTTGAATTCAGCCTTCAGAACTCCATTTTCACACAATTTGTTGTACGATTTCCTCAATTCACTATCACCTACTTCACCAATCTTAACCATATAACATGATCAAAAATCATGAATCATGAGTACCTTGGGTGGAATGGATTAGAGGGCTCCCATTAAATCACTCTGAATCACACTTTCAGTAATGGCTCAAAAATTGAGAGGTTCACATTCATCACTCCATATCAACTAAATTTTCTCTGGTTCTGCCTCCATACTCTTAGCTGGTGCGGAAGAACTTTTAGCCATAATTTTGAAATTAGGGTTTGAAAGATGAGAAACAGTGTACCTCGGCAAGTATCTCTTCGCACTATTCACCCTAAGATTGCCAACGAAACGCTAGTGAAATCTTTGTAGCTAACTTCGTTAAGATCAATTTTGTAAATTACTTCAATCACTCCGTAAATAGTAAAAATCATAAGATAAAAATGAAATGTCAATTATTCATCCTTTATAGACTTTGAAAGGTCAAGGTAGGTAAGAAATGAATGTTCTACCCATTGAGTTAGTGCAAGCCAGCTGTCCTCGGCTTTAATACAACTTGCATTCCACTCGGCCTTCACAAAATTTTACTCGGCCAATAAAATTTGGCACTCACTAAAGAACTCGGATTTAGTGTCCATGAGTAGTACTCAGCACCTATTAGTGCAATTTTGCTAAACTCGGCATTTGTCTTCAAAATATGTCGTGGTACATCTTAACATATGCAAATATGGACTTTTGTACATTTCATGTTACGAACTGATGTAAGATAAGATTTTTTTTAAATACAGTTCCTTACATACCTCTTTCTCTTAGTTGGAGATGATGTGATCACTTGATCCATTGGATTGGGTGACCTCGGCTTCATTAGCTTCACTGTTGCATGGCTTAGACTTCTTAACCCATGTCTTGTTCTTCTGTTCCCTTATTTTCTCAATAGTAGGAGCAGGTACCCTATTCTTGCAATCTTTCCTTGTATGACCAATTTTTAGACAACTGTGACAAACTAGGCTTCTATTCATCCAACTTTTAGATTTACCTCTAAAATGTGTCCTTATGCAATTTTTTGGAACATATCCATACTCACCACAGTAATGACAACTATGCCATGTATTGCAATCCCAATTGTGAGTATTTCCTTTTCTTGGTGATTTCTCTTGTACCTTTGATGTCCACTGTTGTTTACCTTTAGATCTGCAATCTTGTGCTCTATGACCATATTTGTGATAGGTATAGCAATTACCATTGAGTCTAGGTGTTTTTCTTGCCTTTGTAT
Organism: Thuja plicata; assembly: GCA_018584345.1. Classification (NCBI taxonomy): domain Eukaryota; kingdom Viridiplantae; phylum Streptophyta; class Pinopsida; order Cupressales; family Cupressaceae; genus Thuja; species Thuja plicata. The sequence goes on from MU224516.1 coordinate 1,502,409, forward strand.
TACATTCACGTGCTTGATGTCCAAACTTATTATAGTTAAAACATTAACCATTAATGTTAGTTTTCGGATTGGACTTACCATTCTTGCTTCAGCAAATGTTTGTTGTATGACCTGGTTTCCCATAGTGGTGAAAAATAGGTTTGTTGTTTCTTGGCTTTGCATGCCTTCTTTCACCTTTCTTAGATGATTCTCCATTTTCAGTGGTTGAATGTTGTTTAGTGTGACCTAATCTAGAAGAATCTTTAGGTCTTCTTGACGCTTCCACCAATTGTTCAAAGTAGCTCATAGCTGCACTTGGATCATTCACTCTATTATTAAGCTCTTTCTCAGATCTCAATTCATCTTTCAATTTACTGTTCTCAGATCTAAGAATTACAATCTCCAAGTCTTTTCTACTGATCTCCTGATTCACAAGTAGTAGTTGATTTTCCATGTCTACTTGATTGACTGTCATTGTTTGCACACCATGTGTTCTTTCATCAAGTCTAGTAGTCAGTGTTCTCTTGTCTTCTTCTTCCATAGCCTTTTCATCTTCAGCTTTCTTTTTATGTTCAACAACTTCACACATTCTTATTGATTGGGCTGCTTGTTCCTTTTTCAAATTTTTGACTTCTTCACATAGTGCACTGTTCTTTTCCAGTAAATCTACTATTGCTACATCTCTCTTAGTAGAATCTCCATTCTAAAATAGATTTGTGGTTTCCTCTTCCTGATAATGAGTGTCATTCATTTGTTTGGACAAATCTTTCATTGCAATCAAGGACTTCTTTAATTCATGTCTTGCAGTCTCAAGCTATTGTAGTGCTAGCTGAATATCAATCTTTTTATTCTCAATGACTTTACCCATCTTGTATATCTCCATCTCAAGATCTGTATTCTCAAGCTAATTATGACCTTTTTAGAGAACTAAGCTCTGATACCAATTGTTGGAAATACAATAATGGGAAAGCAAGATACTGAGAGGGGGGGTGAATCAGATCTTCAAATTTAAACACTTAAAAATAACTGATCCACATTCATACATATATGAATCTAATGTAATCTTAGATAGCATCCACATAATGAAATAAATAACAAATAACACAATAACTTGGTAACCCAGAAACCCAAATAGGTAAAACTGGGGTGGGGATGACACCCACAAAATTCTCCACTACTACAGTAATAAAGTGTACCTATTAAGGTTACAAATGTTGATTACAAAATGTAATCTACCTTGTTAAAGGTTTGTTCGATTAAGAGCTTAAGATCATTACAATCTACCCTGTCAAAGGATTTCAACTTACAATAAAGTAAGCACTATGTTAAGATATAAAGAAAGGTCTACTAGAACCACTCTTTTAAGAGATTTTCACCTGATACAATGATTAGAATATCTCAAGTATTGATCCTTCATTATGCACTCTGATGATGATGACGGATCTCCTCTTTCAAGTACCTTCTATGATCTCATAATCTGATATGACTTTACTCTGATGTTCACTGTGTTGTCACTCTGCTTGATCTCTGCTTCTTAACAAAATAACCCTTTGTGCATTCTACTTCTGAAAATGTAGTCACTAGACAATTCATCTATACTCTCCTTACACACTTTTTAAAATAGGGTTTAGAAGCAATCTAATATACTTGTTCGAATCTGATAGCGAGATCTAGATCAATGATTAAGATCTGATATCCATACCTTGATAGTAAAACAATTAATGTTTACAATAGGTCATGCATAGGATAAAACAATTAAATACATATCTAACTTCGTATAAGAATATTAAATGCATACATAAGTCGGCCCAAAAAGCTTATACAAGTCAGCCAGATCACTTATCCTCAAAGTTTGTATCATTCCAGACATGTATACAAAAATTGTCTGTCGCTCGGCACTTAACATCTCTATATCCTTCTCGGCTCGGCAATGTAACTCAGCTCGGCAATATAACTAGGAAAACTGAAAACTGCCTAAGTGAATGACTAAGTGTTGGTCACTAATCATCAATAGAACTTAGAGATTAACAAGCAATAGGCTTCCCATCCTTCAAAGTTCCATAAGGATGATTTTGCATCCTATTCTGAGGATTATAAGAGTTATTATAGGAAGGCCTATTATTTTGAGGAGCCCTATACTCTTTATATTCTAGTTCCTTCAGGTTACTCTTGCTAAACCATGAGCCATCTCTCCTATTCAGTTTACCAGACACCCTTCTATTCATCTCAATATTTACTGCTATCTTGTAAGCATTAGTAAGGGTTCTAGGGTTTTATCCCTAAGAGCATAACCCATTTTAGAATCAAAAGCGTTTAAATAGGTTGCTAGACATACCTCTTTGTCCAGCGTTATTTTCTAAAATAATTTATGCATTTCTCTTTGGAATCTGGTATTGAACTCAGTGACCTCTTCATTATAGTTCTTTTTGATTTTATTGAACTCGTTCAATAAGAACCCCTTATTTGTCTTATCACCATATTGATCTTTAAGTAACTCATTTAATTCATCCATGGAGGCAATAGAGCCATTAGAAAGACTTCTAAACCATTCTCTAGCATCTTCTACTAGAGACTAAACAAATAGCTTCATCAACACATCTTCATGAATGATATTCAAATCATCAACAAAATCAATAAATTTTATTAAGTGTACTTCACAAGGGATTACATTATTACCTGTAAATTTTGGGAGCTTTTCTCCCACATCACCCACATCTTTTGGAAATGCATTCGGGTATTCAGGAATGCCAATGAAATTAAATTGCTTATACCTTTCAGAATGCAATGGTTTCCTTTGGAAGTTATCAGTCTCTTTGAAAGTAGTAGCTTTGGTTTTGGAAGATGTTGTGTTCTCAGTTCCAGCATAAGAATATTTGGAAGACAGTAAAAAATCTATTTTATTTTTCATTTCTATTGTTGCAGCTTCCACATGTGCTTTTTTGAGCATCTTTTCCATGGTTGCCTTTTCTATTCTTAGTATTTCAAGATCAATATCCAATTTGGACATTTCCTCTGTTAAGGCCTTCTGAACTTTAGGCTCTTCAGGTTTGCTTTTAGTGATCTTTTGTTTACCTTTGTCCTTAACATTTTGTGAACTAGAAGCTTTGTGAGTAGCAGTTATTTCTTGGTCTGTAAGAGACCTTTCAATGTTTCTTGTAGTTTGATGTCTTAAGGATCTTCTTCTACTTCTATCAACATCTCTTCTAACATATTTTTTCTTTTTTAAATCTTTTTCGCTTTTTTTCTGCTGAACAAGGGCTATTTTTTTCATCAAAATTCTTTCTTATTTTGCGAGTTCATCAGTAGGAACCTCAGAATCTAAACTTATAGTGTCATTTGCTTCTTGTTCACTAGAATTAAAAGTAGTTGCAAGTGTTTCTAATCCTCTCTCTGGAGTTTCTTCATATTCTGAAATATTGCCTTCATGATTAGACTGATTGCTACCCTCCTCTCTCCTAGTATTACTGTCTTTACTTCTTGGATAAGTTTCATCTATACTGACTTGGTTTATTTTCTTCCTCCAAGACATCTCCATCCTTGAAGTTGATGGGATTCCACCATCCAGTGCAATTTTAGGATTCCCTTTCATTTTTGACCTAGTATGCATTTTGAAAAATGCTCACTTAACTTGTACTGATCTCAGAGATTTAGCTTTAGAGTTGCCACCCAGCAGTTGTTTGGGATGAATGAATACTATCAAAATGGCCTTGGCAACTACAACTATAAATATATTGTTTCTGAAACCCTCAAAGATTCTGAATACTTTTACTAAGACTTTACAATCTCTAGTGTTCAAAAGACCTGTCTGTTTTAACCAAATTCTAGGATACTCCTTAGATACAATTAATTATACCCATTCCCCAAGAGATTCACCAATTTGTTAGCTCTTTTTTTTGCAGCACAACCCTAAAATGATAATATACTTATATACTTGAATGCAAACTCCTTTTTATGCAAGAGAAAGGCTAATTGATGAGGTATTTGATAATACTGGGGATACCTATTATCACCACCTTTTTTAGCTCCACAGACTCATAAAGGTATTACCTATAATAGATTATTGACTCTTCAGTTAATATATTTAGTGGACTAGTTCATTCACTGGTTTGTTACTACTGACCTCACTATAACAACTTATAAAATACCTTGGAGATTGCAATGATTAATTTAAAACAGAGCACTATAAGCCAGGCTATTGTCTTGATAACATAAACTAATGAGATAAGGATTTTCATCCTTCTTCCTTTTGATTTTAGGAGGGGCAACCTAATGATCCTCTCTTCAAGGAATCAACAAACTGAAATGTACCCCAAGAATACAATCACTTGAATGGAATTATTTGTTTTGCAGTGTATATGATTAAGTAATTTTAAAATATTAGATTGTGAATCAATTACTTAGCAAATATAAAACCAGTGCCTAATCCCTGGGCTATGAGTCAATATCTTGATTAAATCCACAGTAAGGTAATCAATAAAACACTTGCAAAAAAGATAGAATACCTTATATACTATCCTCTTCCTACAACTTTATCATCAAATCCTCAAACTAATGCTATGTTCCCTGGGGTTACTTGAAACAATTTAATCCTTCCTTGAAGGAACTTACAAGTAATTGCACAATCACCTTATGATCAGTGTGCTTAAATGCCTTACAAATAAACACACAAGAACTATAACAGAAATGTAAAGAGACAATTCAGATGCAAAAATGAGATTGCAAAATATTTCTATCGATGTCTTAAAGCTTCAGATACATATATATAGACAAAATAGTACAAAGGTTTCAGACACAATTTTATTTTGCCTTCTAATTCTATTAAAACTTCCAACTCTCTCTTTTCAAAATGGTTACAATTACATATATATAGTCTCAAATCATCTTGGAATCCTTAATACAAGGATGCAACAAGCTTCGGATGATTTGGAGACCTAACCCTAAAAACATAGTAAAGACAAAATACAAGAAATCCCCAAGCGGTGGATGGACAAATTTGCAGAATGAAATTAGATTTGCACTTTGTCCTTTTGTGGGCTTTGGCACCTTTTTCTGTGGTTGTTCAAGATAGCATCTGATTTTATATTGAGATCTAGTCACCAACAGTTCAGGCTAACCTACACTAGTCTTTAGGATTTCTAACCTCCCTGTGCTCGGAGAGTAGGTGCCAGGTGTCCTTCAGTCTTCATCAATGAGGTCAATGTCCTCTACAGCAGCCTTCTACTTTTTTGGTATTTTAATTGAATCCCATGCTGCTACATCATCCTCACCAGGCCAATTAAAGTTTTGAATGTGTTGTAGTTGTGCTTTCTGTCTATCCCACCAAGCATTAGTTATACTTTTGACATCTGTTATAAATTTATTGATGTCAGTTTCAGCCTTAAAGGCTTCATCAAGAATTTTGTTGTATCTTTCCATGTCTAGTTCTGCATCAGTAATAAATGCCTCCTTTTTGGGCAATTTTCTATCAAACTCTCCTTTCCAGGCCTCCAAGGCTTTGATCTAATTACCCTCTCCCTTGATTGGAGGAATTAATCTATTTAAATCTAATCCAAATAAGCTCAACCTTGCCTCTATCTGATTTATCTTACCTTTGAAGAAAGGTAAAGTCACATTTATCCTCTCTATCTCTGCACCTACCTCAGTAACTATCTCTGAAAAATAATTTCTACGTGGTTGTAAAGAGGCCAACCTCTCAAACAATTGTGTCCTACTAGACCATGTCCCAAAATAAGGGTTTAAAATAGCAATATAATTTATAACTTCAACATGTAAAATAGGAAGATTATTATATGCATTAAAAATCAAATAAGTCTTATTCTTCAAGATATCAACCCTATGCTGGAAGATGCTCATTAATTCCCCTAAGACTATTTCATTGTGCTCTATGATGCGTTGCTCTATTTCAGTGTTATCCCTTATCAACTTTGTTTGGACCTCTTCATGACCAATATCTTTTGGTGGTGCTAGAATAACCTCAAGTTTCTCAATTAATTGATGAGTTAACTCTCTAATTGTTTTCTCCAAAGCACAAATCCTTATCTGACATAGCTCCCTATCTTTTGCAAGAGCACTGGTCTCTTCTATCAGAGTACTATATCTCTGAGATATCTGCTCTATTTTTTCTACATTTAGTTGAGAAAAATGTGATAACACTTGTGATATTTCCATGTCATTTTTTTTATTCATAGACCACACCATTTGGTTACCTACCATTCTTTCATGAATATTTATTAAAGCTGGCTTCTGATCCTTAGGAGCTAGGCTCCACATAGAAACAGCCTAGGATTTTGGATCATAACCAAATCCCTTTATCAATTCCCCAACCTGGACATTTGATGACAGTTTTACATCGGTTGCTTCCTTATTTGGTCAACAATAAATGTCCTTCTCCTTGCTTTAACCACTAGCTTTAACCATTCTCCTTGCTTTAACCACTAGTTTTACCACTAGCTTTAACCATTCTCCTTGCTTCCTCTAGAGAAATGTCCTCTATTTTAGTATCATAATTTTGTATAGCCAGTAAGGCTTCTATTGTTACTAGCTCTCCTCCATCTATCTGAAGTTGTTTTTTAAATTCTTGCTGCTTATGCCACCTAAGGACATCTTTAAATTCCTTGGTTTTTATGAAATTATCATCATCTAGGAATTTTTGGTGATGAATGATCATTTCATCAATGCATGCTTGAAGAGTCAGTTCAACATTCTCCTCTTCCTCCTATTGTAAATTCTTTCCTTTTCTAATCTCCTTTCTCAATAGATGGTCATATGGCCTATTTCCAGGAATAAGGGTACTAATTTTATCATTTTTCTTCTCTCTTCTCACACAGACTATTGCCTGGGAAGGCTCTCCAATTTTGACCTTTTGCCTTTTGAGAAGAGGTTCATTAGTAACCTCTTTTCATGGGACCTCTGTCAAGTCAATAATATTCTCTCCTTCAACTGCCTGCTCCTCTATAACTTCTTGATAATCTAGATAGGCAGTGGGTGAAGGATAGCCCTCATCACTGTCATCATCATACTCTGACTCAGAGTGCTCTAGTTGACCTTTCTCAGGAACTACAAGTATTTACTCTAATTGATTGCACAAGAAAGTATGAGATTCAATCATACCTTCTATCCTCTTCAAATATGGTAAATCAAGAAAGAAACCTCCCAATGACAATCCTTTTCTCTTTACCTTTCTTTCCAGGTCCATTAATTCTTTGACTTTACTTGCTCTTGAAATTACCAGCTCATCCTCAAAAATATTTCTTATAGAATCCTCCTCTATGCATTCCTCATTTTTATAAGGATAAGGAATAGTGGGAGTTAGGATTTTCTTGGCATTTGCAATGAATGCCTCTTTATCAGCATACCTATACAATGTTGCACCCATCTTGTAATGGCTTAGCTAGTTGTCTACTAAATATATGGCCCTCTTGCCAATAGTAAATTGATATACTTTGAACTGACTAGGAGTGAATATTCCTTTTTTGTGAGGAGCCAGATGCTCCTTATCTGTCAACATAAGTTGCCAAATAAACTCCATAGGTGCAATTCTAGCAGGGACATGAAATGGGAGTACATGTGGTGGATGTGTACATCCACATACTCTGATCATGGTAAAGTTCTTCTCTAAGAAGAAATCACCCCAGTTGTGATCTTAGGGCCACTTGTCTACATATTCACAAGGCCTAAGTAATTGTAGTAACTTTACTAGAAATCTGGTCTTGTTCACCCCTAAGAATTGTAATAATGGATAAACTATCCAATTTTCAAATGCACAAAATTTACAATCCCTAGCAGTGTAATTCCAAACTTTTATTCAAAACTGGATACAGTTAGGCTGACCCTAGTGCATTCTTTGTGGCCTCAAATTATCCAAATTCATAACAGGGTAGTTGTAATACATTATTAAATGCATTAGGATGGATTAATGTAAAAACTTTGGCTCCTTCTCCTTTCTCTTTATAGCCACAAACCCCTCATGCATCTTATTGATTATATAATAGATATAATCATAGGTTGTGCTAATATGAATATCCTGCAAATCTAGGGTAATCATTAAAACATTTGTAGTAATTCTCTCTGAACCTCTATCCCTTCCTAGTACTCTACAGAGTGAAAAATAAATGCACTTGATATAATGGTTTAAATCCTTATAAGCATAAGGATCAAGTCTGGGCATAGGGGCAATATAGTTCTTAGTTTGCCTGGGAATGTGTCTCTGCACTAGACATTTGACTACCCTTTCTTGTTTCTCATATCTAGCCTCCTATTTCTTCAAATGTATCTATTTTTCCATCAAGTAGTAAAGATTGAAATATTTCATAAATGAATTCCTATTCAAAGCTAGTAATATAGTACCATCACTTTTCTTGATTGTTTTAGACAGCTCATCATAATTTGTTTGCTAAGGCTAGTAAAAGGTCAGCATCAACAAATACATCAAGTACAATTAACATAGCTAACCCACATGTCCAAGGGTTTGACACAAGCACAACTTCATCAGAATTATTGTAAAAGTAGTTAAAGAGAGAGTAACCTAATGAACCTGGAGTTTTAGCATCTCGAATGTATGCTAGGTCATCAATCAACAAGTCATCCTTTAACTTCTTGTTATGTGTTGATCCCAGCAGAAATTGTAGAAATTCATCTAAAAAATTTCTCTTTCCCTTTGCTTCATCATCCATTTCTTCACTCCTCCCATTGGTGGAAGCTACACAGACTGCTCTGCTCATCTTGGCTATTTGTTTCTATCATTCTTTTTTACTGATATTGAAAGAAATCTATTCACTGGAAACCCTTACCACCAACTTTAAAAACCCTCTGAAATCTATAATTCTGAACTCTAAGAAAATTGCTAATCACAATCTTTACTGAATTCTCAAACCATAAAATCACCTCTTCAAATCACTTGTTGTTGGAGGATCAATCTTTCAGAAAATACTGAGCTCTCTGTAAAATTCATAGCTTTCTGAACTTGGAAGCTAGTGAGGATGAAATGACAATCAAATATGCATACTTATAATTTAGAAATCAATGCAAATGTCTCTTTGAACTGGTAATTCAATCACTTCACCATTATTTTTACATACTGTGACATCAATTCTTGGTTCTATCCATGGCATTCAAACTGTCAGGTAATCAATTTCTGGTGAGTGTTTTTGTATATAAAACCCTAGAAAATTCAAAATGAGATCGAGATCAAATCTGATTGGCTGCATTAAATCATATTATGGATACTTTCCCATCTATCAAAATCTTTGTAATCTGAATGGTTAGCAATTGTCCATGATGGCACCTCAAAAAAGTCTTTATTAAACTCTGGTTAACTTCTAGCGACCCAGCAACTGAGTGATCTCCTTGTCGCTTGATGTTTTTGATAACTGCAATTCCCTCAAGAGACTTAGCGACTATCGTAGGATTAAACTCTTGATCAACGGTTATGTCCAAGTCTCCTCATCCTTTAACTTAACATTTCCTTTTATGGAGACATCATGACTAAGCCTTTTCTTTACTATTCTTTCACCTTGAGTCACATCTGGAGACTTAGCGACCGTGGTTTCTCTATGTTGCCATACTAAATCCTCAACTCCTATTCTATTCTGAGACCTTGCAACTAAGCACCTTAGTCTCTTGATCGCTTAATTATTTGATCTCTGCAATTTTCATCTAGAGACAATGCGACTACCATTGATCATCCTTTCCTCTGTATCTGACGATTGGTATTAAGTCTCATAATATTTATATCAAACTTTTTAATATCTTGAGACCTAGCGACTACTAAATAATATTAGCCTTTATTCCTCTCAGTCTCTTAGTCGCTAGAAGAAAATTCACTTGGCTATCTTATTTGGAGACTCCCCGACAACCATTGGATCTTATCTTGACAATATTTGACAGTTCCCGCTAAGTCTCATAAACTTTTATGTAAACCCTAAATTATTATGAGACCTGGCGACAACACTCTTTATCTCATAATCACCAAATGTTTTTATTTTATTCAAACTTTAATCAAAGACCACTTGACTATACCCTTTATCTTTATCATACTTGATTACATGTCTGAATACTATTCCTTGTCTCATGATCGCTGAATGATTTTAGACTTTTCAAATACTATAAGCGACTTCACGCTATCCATTGGATCTCTCTTTGATCGAACGGTTGTCTCCAAGTCTCACAATCCTTTTCTTAACTCATATTTTATCCTGAAACCTAGCGACAACACTCTTTCCAAACTGACTGCAAACCTAAGTTTATCTAGAGACTTAGCGACTATCATTGGATTTAAAATGAGATGAACGGTTGTCGCATAATCTCCAGTTATTTCACTTAACTCATATTTGATCAAGAGACTTGGGGATAAAAGTAAAACTTTAACACTTGAGCTTAACTCATAATCATAGGTTATATTTGGAGACTATGCAACTGATAAAGTCAAAGTCGTGAGATAAAATCACTAACACTGATAATACTAAGAGATTACCCGACCACCATTGGATCTATCTTTCAATGGATGGTCATCGCAAAGTCTCGCAGTCTTTAAAGCATATTCTTTTCCATTAAGAGATAACGTGACAAAGCAATTTACTAACTCTCATAAACTTTTAGAATATTCTCTTTCCTTCATAAGACTTAGCAACTATCCTTTTAAGAAGATGCAAATTTTCAAGACTTAATGTGCCAAAAAGTAACTTCAAAATAGAACCCGTTTAAGAAAATTAGGGCTTCTTTGCATTTTCGACTAGAAATGACTAGGTATAGGGTTTCTAGCCTTTTCAACTTGGTTTTGAGGTTAAAATATTTATTTGCAGAAGTATATAATCATTTTTTACCATGAACTCAACTTTCTGGGCATAGGAATGACAGGCATAATCAAAAATTTTATAGGGCAAACACAAAAATAGCAAATACAACCAACACCACATAGTGAATATCAATAGAAAAACAAATAAAGAGATATAAAACACTGCATGCTATCAAAATAGAATTTCAATGATGATTCAATGCATCTACAACCTCAACAGAATGGCACCATTGATCCAATAACAACAAATACATTACAAATGCCCAGCTAGTCACAGTCTCAATGAAATAAACATTGTATATATAAAACAATATATGGTGCACAATAGTAGTAAGCATGCAATGACAACAATAACATCATACATATATATATGTATATATATGTATATATGTATATGTATATGTATATATGTTTATACATATATGTATATATGTGTATGTATATAACAAAGAGAGCTCATAACAGGGTCATGTGGTGCTCAAACAGTGAGCTCATAAACAATGCATGATGCCCTTTATTTGTTAGAAGGTTGGTCAAACGCATATTTCCTTGACTTCTCATTGGAAAATAGAAAATTTGAAACTTCTCGATCTTATGACCAAGAGCTTAACTCTAAAAGCCACTTTGAATCCTATTCCAAATAACACTATAGGAAGAATGGTAATTTAGATTCATGTTCAGTTGCAAATATAATTCTCAACTTGAACCTACATGATATAGTTATGTTGAGTCTTCTCTTACTTTTCATCTTCATTGATGATTCTTATATCTAAAAGATTACTTCTCCAAACTTTTCCTCAGCAATCTGCGTACTATTTTTATAGCATGGATTCAAGAAAGATTCTAATTTGTTGATATTGACTACATGGCAGAAAGGCCATCACCATTTCTCATAAGTATGTTTAGAGGACTAGGGTTCAATTGCATGCATATAACCATTTATCAAAGTGATCTTCTTCCTGTCATGAAAAGCATCAATGTCCTAAAAGAGGTGTGCTTTATCTTGCAGCTTTCTGGTAGATTATTCAGATAAGGGTAATTGTGGCTATTACCACTACAAATTCATTTGAAGGAATCAAACTAGTAATATCAACTACCATACCTTCCAAGGCCTTTGTACCATTCCTATATTTCTAGGCATTATATTGAACATCTAAAATTGCTGGTATTATATTGAACATTTTCATCTGGTGAATAACAAAGCGAAGCTCATTATATTTTTTTTAATAATATATAATATCATCGCAATTACAATGGATGCCAAAGAATGACCAAAACTGAAGCTATACATGTGACGGCCAAATGTCAAAAATTTCCAACAACTGGATGTAGCATGTACAACATATCCGCTGCACACCCAACGTAATTGCAATAGTCTTAAAGTGTAATGATGACATGCTAAACAGCGTAGCTAGTGTTTATTGTGACGGTTATTGTCGTTGCAATAACGACACACATAATAGTCATTGGTGGTTCCAACACCAAAACTACAACACCAGCCTATGTTGCTTGGCCGATGGGGTAGTGTCAGAATTGTGAAACATAGCCGTCAAAAAAAGGACTCAAATGTACTAGTGTTCTATGACCAAACCCTGGTTTGTCAAATGGTATCTAGCATCTCATGCTATCTTCATGATCAAACATTTTGATACTCCTTGGGATGTATCTCAATATAGAAAGGATCTTTAAATACTGCTCGGTTAAGAGACTTTCTAAATCAATGGTTAAACTGAAATAGTAAATGGTTTGTTTACATATACAACTTATACTTGCAGATTTTTAGATTTATTGTAAGCTCATTAAACCATTCTGATCAATATATATTTTCAATACCTTTGCTCCACTTTTTTTGATGTTGTGCTCTGTTGCTCGATGTCTGCAGAAATATTTAGCTCTTTCCTCAGCTTGATTGATCAGGACTATATGAAGTTGTTCTTCATCAGTTTCTCTTCAACATACTATTTTTAATTCACTCCTCTTAATTCATAATGAATTCAGTTGTCTCTTTATAGACATGATATCATCGTTTCTCTCTTCTTGATTTTCTTGTTCTTGGTGTGATCCGCAATCTTATCTAATCCTAATTTAAATAATAAATCCTATTTTATCTCGTAGAAATATTATTTCCAACTGGCTAAAATAGCTTTAAATCCTTTACTTATCTCTAGTTTTAACTTGTCGATGAAAACAATGTCAACAACCAGTTAAGTCTATCTTTAGCTCTGCCAGCTAGATATTTTGTCATTTCTAAACTCTAGTTAACTTCGATGTTTTAACTCTTTGATAGATTCGGTCAACACTTTAGTTCTCCTTAGGCTACTCTATCGGTGTTGTCTATCTGTCAGGGTTTTCTTTCCTTTGGGCTTCACTACAAAGTTATGCTCGTCAATTAACACTATGAATTTGGTTGTCAATAATGCTTGTGATTCTTCTCTTCGGTAATGCTCATCAGTTTCTTTGCTCGGGCATCACTATGACTTAACTTTGTATTATCTCTATCCATCAAGCTCCACTAGTCATCAGTGTTTGTAGTCACTTAGTGAATTCTTGTCTTTTATGTATTACTGAGAGCATAATCTTTCTTTCTTTGATTCTTTGAAGCCTTTGACACTTTGATTATAACTGATTAGATTATATCAAGTTGACATCAATGACAATACAATTCATTAACTGATTTAATTTCTTGCATTATCTTTCTGCATTTTGTTGATCAACTTAACATCTTCAAACATTCAATCAGTTACATATCATCATTTTATTCTCCATAACCCGATTGGGTTATGAAGAAATTAAAATAGGCTTTTCTCTAGAAGCCATAACTTCCACATACGGATTCCAATTGACTCCATTCAAAAAGAGTAGGAAAGATCTTGGGACGATCTAATACATAATTAACCTACAATAATCTTTAGTCATCAACATTTTTTCTTCCATCCATTTGAATCAAGTAAGGTATAAAATAGGTACTCATTATTTCCCTTACATGCAACATATAGGACTCTCTCTCTCTCTCTCTCTCTCTCTCTCTCTCTCTCTCTCTCTCTCTCGTTTGTTCTTAGTTATTTAGAACCTGATCAGGTTCTGAGGAATTAGGAATGTTGAGCCTTTATGTTCTCATAACCCAATCAGGTTCTAAGAAAAGAGGAATGTTGAACGATTAAGTTGAGAGAGGGTTTGGTGAGTGGGAGATAATATGAGAGAGAGAGAGTACTAATTTTCCTATATGTTTCATGTATGGGCAATAATGTGTACCTATTTTATACCTTATTTGATTCAAATGGATGTCAAAAAATTATTGATGACTAAAGATGATCGTAGGTTAATCATGTGTTATATCGTCTCAAGATCTTTCCTACACTTTTTAAATGGAGTCAATCAGACTCTGTATGTGGAAGTTATGGCTTCTAGAGCAAAGCCTATTTTAATTTCTTCATAACCTGATCGAGCTATGGAGAATAAAATGCATAATTTTTAATTCTTCAAAACCTTATCGGGTTTTGAAAAAGTGAAAATTGTGCATTTTATTCTCCAGAACCCAATCGAGTTATGTAGGGGTTGAAAAAGTATTTTTTTATTTTCAGAACCCGATCAGGTTATTTGAAAATTAGAAATTCAATCAGGTTCTGAGACATATTGAGTTTTTTTTATAATATTTTCTAAGTTTGGTTACCAAGCCTAGAACAATTTCAAATTTTCAATAACCCTATCGGGTTATATGTGTATGCAATGAAACCTAACCTATTGGGAGCATGCTCAGACATGCAAACGTTAGAGATAAACATCAAATAACAAGATCATACATGTCTAAAAGCATACTACTAAAAACAAGAAGAGATTCATCACAACCTCGGATGAGCCAAACAAGTGCACCCAAGCCTTGTTGATTTTCTCTTAGTGAGGTTTGTGGGTGTTCTCTCCCAACACAATATATTTAATCCCACTTGATTTGATAAATGAAACTAGAATGCAATCTAAGAGAGTGAAGGACTCAAGAGCAAGTATGAGAAACTTGTCTCAAGTCATCACAATGATCATATGGATGCAAAACTAAATTAGATTGATGTGCAAGATGAACAAAAAATATCTAAGATTCATTTCATTATGGACCTAATATGTGAATATCTAGATTCAAGATGAAACAAATATGAACTAAGAATTAGTATTACTTATGAAAAATACTAAATTACTCTAGAATGAAACTAGCATGATAACAATGCAAAAACAAGAGATGATTTGCTCTTGAGAAAGGCCTCTATTTATAGATTTTTTGGAGGAGAGAGAGGGCTTGGATGAGGTGGATCTCATGTGGCATCCACATAGGTGCCACATGAGGGACGCATAAGCCATGAAAAAGGCCCACTTTGCTCACACATGTGTGAGAAACTTTGGATGTGATGGGTCAAAGTGTACTTAAAGTACACATATGAAGGATCTTGTAAGAAGGTGTAAGAGTTTTGGGCCAATGAGACACTTTTGAAAAGTGTAAGAAGGTGTCATCATAGGTGTAAGAAACCTTGTTGGCACCAAATAAGAAATATTTGGGAAAGTCAATTTTTGGAAATTTGCTCACACATGTGTGAGCAAATAATTAGGACTAATTGTTGTAGGAATCAAGAAATTAGCCTAATTAACCTTAGTTAATTAGTGAATAGGTATATTTGGTGAGAGTGGTGTGAGATAGGGTAGGATCTAGGTTCAAATTAGTTTAATCTAAATTAGATTTAGATTAATTGTGGTTTAGTAGAATTTAAGTCATGTGAAGGAATAAATAAATTAAAAATTTATTTAAAAGGAATCAATGAGGGATAATATAATAAATAAGATTTAATACATTAAAAGGGGGAGTATTTAAATTAAATTTAAATACTAAAGAGAATGAATCGTATTTAATTGAATAAATTTAATTAAATAGATAGAAGAATATAACAAATATAATTAATTAAAATTAACTATAATTTTATGGAAATATTAATTAAATTAATATAATAACGATTTTGGACGTCTACATTTTGCCCCTCTTTGATGCATTGTCAAAAGTGATATTGCGTCAAAGAAAAGAAAATAAGATGCCCCAGAGGGTTCAGAAAACCTATGGTAGCGAGAGCGGAGGAGGGTGCCCCCTCGAGAAAATAATAGGAAAAAACACCATTTTTTAATAAAATTTTCTCGAAAAGGCAAGAAAATGGGGAAAGTAAACTGATTGCATGACGTGTCCAGAAAAAATGGAGGAGAAATGGGGATAAGAACGAAAAAAAAAGGGGGGACCGACGGAAGAAATGGGTCCCAAGAGGCTATAAATAGCCTACCGGGGCCCATGGACAAGTCACTTTCACCCACAAAGAGCAAAAGAAAGAAGAAGAAGAGAGCCATGACAGTGAAACAAGAGCGATCACAGCTTGGAGAGCACGTCCGGGTATACCAGCGGCCAGTAGACGCAGGACCACCAGTGATTAGTCGAGCGCCAACCTTTGGATTAATGTTTTTTAAAGTTTTTGAAAAGTTTTTAGGTGCAATAAATGCCCCTAAACGGGCGCGCAGCGCAGACGGCGATCACCCATCTGTCATCTATGCAGATGATAATTGACAGACCACCGTCTGCGCAGACGAAGATTTACCCAATCTCTGTCTACGAAGGCGGGGAGAGGAGAAAATGCGAGGTGGAGACGACAGTTTTCAACACCATCATCTGTGCAGAAAGAAAAGTGGCAGCCTAAACCGCCATCTCTATAGACTGACATCTGTGAAGATCCGCCGTCTCTGCAGACTGGCAACTGTGAAAGTTTGCCGTCTGCGAGGGTCAACCACCGGCTACGCGGATTGACCCAAAAATAGAAGAAAAGGGAGGAGGAAGAGGAAAGACAAGGGTCCAGGAATATTTTTCGATGCCCCAGACAGGCCTGGGACATGTTTCAATGCCCCAACATGCTATCTGAATGCTGACATGTGTTTGCTGACTGCAGGAGGAGATGATCACATTCTGAGCTAGGGAGTATTATCCAGTGATGATGGCGCTGGAGCAGGACCTGACGGCAACTGAGTGGGGGATGGTGACACTGTGTGGCCTAGAGCACATGTAGCATTGGCCACATCTTTGAACGCATAATGTGCTTATGTCTACATTAATAGAGAGGTGGCACAGTACCACTTCTAGCTTCCACTTCCTGACAGGGGAAGCCACTATCACCCTCCATGATGTATGGAGGATCTACAGAGTGCCCATTTGGAGGGTCATACCTGAGTATTGCATGGAGGGATCAGAGCCCTACATGGAGATGGCTCTGAGGCATAGTTTCACTGATCTGCCGATTACACGGCAGTGGATGGCATGGACTAGAGCGATGGATATGGAGCCACAGCCACAATGAATAGCACTTTATTGGTGGGGTTGATAGGGGGACGTCTCATGCCTGATCATGCAGGCAAGGGATTCCCAATAGGCTGGGCACGAGTGCTTAGCAGCATGGTTGAGGATGGCGACCAGTACTGCTAGGGGTACGTCATCCTTGGGTAGTTGTACTATGATTTACATATGTGTGTCTACCGCAGGGGTAGAGCACTAGGGCCTGGATGCACACTATTACTGGTATGGGCCTGGGAGCATATAGCGATCACACGATCG
>MU224516.1:1524978-1543481 GCA_018584345.1 Thuja plicata
ACTTGAAAGATTTAGGGATGAGATCCCCTTTTGGTGTAACAAACAAGATTCCTGCCCCTGATCCTTTCTGAGTGAAGGATCCATCAAAATACAGCTTCCATGGTGGACTTGGGGAAAGATTTAAGACTAATTCATCTGGGAAATCTCTAATCAGAGGGTGTTTACCATCAACAGGTGCTTCAGCTAACTGATCTGCAATCACTTGTCCTTTGATGACTTTTCAATCCACATAAACAATGTCAAACTCACTGAGAATCATGACCCATTTTGTTGTACAACCAGTAAGAGCAGCGTGTGCCAAGAGATACTTGAGTGGATCAATTTTAGCAACAAGATGAATCTTATGATTAAGCATATAATGTTGGAGCTTTTGTGTACAAAAAACAATGGCCAAACATGCTTTTTCAATTAGGGAATAATTCAACTCATAGCCAACAAGAGTTCTGCTGAGATAGTAAATTGCTCGCTCTTTACCGATGTCATCTAATTGTGCCAGGAGGGCTCCCAACGTGACCTCTATAGTAGATATGTACAAAATCAGAGGGCGACTAGCAACAAGTGGAACCAACATGGATGGATTAGCCAAATAGCCTTTTAATTTCTCAAATGCATTTTGACACAAGAAATCCCACTGAAACTTGACATTCTTGCATAGAAGATGGGAGAACAGATGCACTTTATCAACCAACTGTGACATAAATATTTTGATTGATTGTAGTTTGCCTTGTAAACTGCATAATTATTTCAATGTTTTGGG
The DNA here is from genome assembly GCA_018584345.1 of Thuja plicata. Lineage (NCBI taxonomy): Eukaryota > Viridiplantae > Streptophyta > Pinopsida > Cupressales > Cupressaceae > Thuja > Thuja plicata. The sequence continues at coordinate 1,525,736 of MU224516.1, forward strand.
TGGTGGCATTTCTAGGATTGCTTTTACTTTCTTTGGATCAACTTCTATTCCACGTCGCGATACAATGTATCCCAACAACTTACCAGATTGTACTCCAAAGACACACTTTTTAGGATTCAGCCTCAACTTATATTTCTCCAATCGCTCAAAGATGGTGGGAAGGATAGGAATATGTAATTCCCTTTTTTTAGATTTGCCTAAAAGATCATCCACATAATCTTCCATGATGACATGCAAAAGGTCATGAAAGATGGTAGTCATTGCTCGTTGATAAGTGGCCCTAGAATTTTTAAGACCAAAAGGCATCACTTGATAACACAAAGTGCCCCAAGGTGTTGTAAATTCAGTTTTGTGTTGGTCTTCTGGTGCTATCTTGATCTGATTATAACTTGAGAATCCGTCCATAAGTGACAACATTTCATGTCCGTCTGTCAAATCCACTATAATATCAATATTAGGGAGTGGAAAATCATCCTTGGGACATGCAAGGCTGAGGTCTTTGAAATTAGTGTAGATACAAATGCCCCCAGTAGGCTTGCCTACTGATACAATATTAGAAACCCATTCAGGATAGTCAATTATTCTGATTACCTCGGCATCTAGCATCTTCTGCAGCTCTACTTTGACTACTAATGCAACTTGAGGATGCATCTTGCGAAGCTTCTGTTTGACAGGTTTTGCATTTGGATCTACTGCAAGATGATGCATGACAAGATCTGTATCAAGCCTGGGCATGTCTTTGTAGGTCCAAGCAAAGTTGATTTGGTGCTTATGTAAGAATTTTTTCATGTCTTTCTTTTCTTGATCACTGAGAGAAGCTGCAATGTAGGTGATATGTGGATTTTCTTCTGTGCTAAGGTTGACTGGAATTGTATCTTCAATGATCATAGAGGACACTTCTAGTTATGATGATATAAATGGCAAGTCAATCTCTCCCTCCTCTAGCACCTCAAAAAGGTTTTCACTAGAGGAATCATCCTTTATTTTGTCTTTTTCTTCATCCTTAGGTGCCTGCGAGAGGTTTTCACCAGAGGATGTATTCTCATTTTTATTTTTTTTTCTTTTCCATTTTTGCAACTGAGAGAGTTGACTTGGCTACCAAAGTAGGCTTGTTCACTATAGTGTATATGATGTTCATTTTCTCAGAGATTCTTAAGTCCAAAGAGGGCTAAAACTGCCTCATCCAAATCGCATATATCCAATGTTGGTGGTGAGTCTTGCTGGTCCCAGTCAATTAATTTAGGGTTTGTGAGGGGTAAATGAGGGGATGAAAGGTCAGCTTGGGTAATAGTGAGGACATGGTGATTTTTAGTTAGGCCATCTTCAATGTATTGGAAAGGAATTTTGAAGAACTCTTCCTCAGTGTCTGATTCTGAGGCAGCTAGACAATAATCCTTAGTGAAGTTAGTCTTAGTTTCTACGGAACCCAATCCATGTCCTTTAGGATAACCATTAGTTGTTATGATCTTCTTCTTTCCTGTTTCATTAGCTCCAAGACCAGTACCATGATATCCCATATTTTCAATAATGGGAGTAACTTTAGGATACTTTCCTTTGGGGAAAGTGACAGGTCGTTCTTCTTCATCATTATAGAGCCAATCAAGGACACTATATTCCATGTGTTCATCTGATAAGGACCCCCAATGTTCAAAAATAGTTGACTTGCAGTGCATAAGTGCTTTATCCTTAGAGAGGGGTAATGGTGATGGTCTTCCATAAGACTTCAGAGACAAGGGGAGTTGCCCAATACATAAGGCACTTTCAAATTTGTACTCTCCCATGCCTTGATCTGTGAATGTTGCCTTTACTTTAGATGAGGAGGGTTTATCTTCAGTAGCTTTGTCCTCAATGACTTTTTCCTTTCCTTTGGATTCCTCAGTTGATGTTTCTGATGTTTGTTCTGAACCAAGGGTTTCTTGATTGGAGTGCCAGCCAAATTCATTCAACGGACAGTAATTAGCTTGTTGGCCTTCCAATCTTTTACAATATTGAAAGGGCTTAGGATCTCCAGGTTTTTTTATTTCTCTACCGTGATGTGGGAACTTTAGACATTGATGATAGGTAGAGGGGACACCTTTGATAGCGTGTATCCATGGGAATCCTAGCAAGATGTTATAAGGTAGATCTAGATCCAGCACATGGCAAACAGTTTCAATCAGGGCCGAGCCCACTTGTAGGGGCAATGTGGTCAAATCCTTGCTTTCTCATTCTTGATCATCATAAGCCTTTATTATAATTCTCTTGTTTGTATCAATGAGGTCCTCAGAAAGACCAGTGTTATGGATCATTTTCAATGTACACAAATTTAGTCTAGATCCACCATCTATAAGGACTCTTTTGACTCTTGTGGAGCGGATTTTGCCTTCTATATGGAGGGATTTATTATGATGAGGATCAGGACCACTAAAGTCCTTATCAGTGAAAACTAGATGTTCTTGTATGACTAATTTCCCTATCATGGCTTTGAATTGTGCAGCATTAATGTTCTCAGGAAAACGGGATTCATTTAGAGCTTTATCAAGGACTTCTCTATGAATTGGCGATGTTGTCAAGAGCTCTAGGATGGATATTTGTGCAGGTGTCTTTCGTAATTGGGCCAACAAGTCAAAGTGTGACGCAGGTTGAGCAGTAGTAGATGGTGCAGCTGGTGGATTTGCAGATGTAGAAGGTTTATCAGCAGCTTGAACAGTGATTTTGGGTCTTCACGTAGTAGTATTATAATCAGCAGCTTTGAGTTTTATAGTATTAACATGCGTGTCAACTTCTTCAATGTGGCCACAAAGAGAATCAAACCCAAAGATATCATTTTTCATCTAAACTCCCACATGTTCGATCATGGCATGTAATAGTGTTGGTAGAATAGTCATAGGGGATTGCATTTGATGCATTTTTTTGATTATGAGGCGGGAAAGGTTGATTATAGACTTTGAGTTTCGCATTAGATGAGGATGCATTCTAACCTTCAACTTCAATCTTCCCATCCTCAATAAGGTCTTGCACAAAGTGTCTGAGCTTCATGCATTTCTTAATATCATGTCCCTTGATGCAATGATAATCACAATACTCATTATCTCTATACCAAACAGGTTTAGGTTGATTCTCATCAAAAGGTTGAGTATTTGGGTAAACTATCATTCCTTGATCTGCGAGTTGTTTGAAAATCACATCTAAAGGCTCTGCTAAAGCTGTGAATTTTCATCGTTGTCGATTATCATTGTTGTTGTTGTTGTTATTATTGTAGTTGTTGTTGTTGTTGTAGTTGTTGCGAGGGAACAAGAATGACTGATTACGTGGTTGTTGTTTATTGTTCTGATTGTTCTGATTCTGATTGTTGTTTTGATTCTGATTGGGCTGATTTTTATTCTGATTCTGGTTTTGGTTGTTGTTGCGATACTGATTTTGATTCTGATTGTTATTGCGATTGTTTTGATTGGTATTGTTGGATGCTTGAACATTTTGAACGTGCTTGGCATCAATCACTCCATCATTGACAACTCCTTTGTTCTTACTCCAAAATTTTGGTTTATCATTACTGGAAGGAGTATGATGTTTGATGCTAGCTCTTTACAAAAGGTCACCTTCAATGTCTTTTCCCTTCTTGACAAGGGATTCAAAGGTGTCAGGTGAAGCCATTTTCATTTGGAAGGACATCTCAAAGATTAAATTCTTTGTGAAGATGTCAATTAAGTGATTATCAGGTATTTTCCATGGCATGTGATTTGCAATATGTCTCCATTGTTGTAAGAAACTAGCAAAGGTTTCTCCATTCTTTTGTTTAGTATTGCACAAATCACTGAGTGTCGCTTGATGCTCAATATTATATGAATATTGTCCAAAAAACTTCTCTGCAAGGTTAGAGAAGGTAGAGATTGACCCATAAGGAAGGGCCATGAACCATTCCAAGGCTGCGCCTCCAAGACTCCTAGTGAAAAGTCTTTTTAAATAATTTTCATTGTAGGCAACCTCTTGACATGCGATGTAAAACTCTTTGAGATGTTGGAGAGGACATGTCTCACCTTTCTATTTCTCGAATTTGGGTATCTCAAAGTTTGGTGGGAATGGTTGCATTGTGATAGACTTGTCAAATGGGTAGGGACAAATCTCTTCAAAAGAAAACTCCTTTTTGCCCCCACTTTGTAAACCTTGTACAATGCTTTTGAGCTCATTGAATTATTGGGTGAAATCTGGAGTACTCTATGTGAAAAATGGGGGTACATAACCTCCACCTCCTCCAAATTGTGCAGCTAAAAATCTCATGGAGGTCATACCAATGGTAGGAGGAGGTATATATTGATATGCTCATGATGTATTGTTTGCTGATGTTTTTTCCCCCATTGTTTGAAACAAAGATGAGGACAAAGGCATGGAAACTTGCCCTATGTTGTTGACATTAGCACTTACTTCTTGAGTCATCATTTTTTGAGTGCTATTGTGTGTAGTATTGTTTGGAAAAGCACTTATGATCTGTTGGATTTGTTCGGGTGTCAGTTGAGGTATTGATGTGGTTTTTGATATAGGTGTTGATAATGGTGTTGAAATGGGAGGTTCACTAGCAGGTCTTTTACCAGTGTCACGTGATGATGTAGCATTTGAAGTAGAAGCCATGGCTGTAGTAGTAGCAACAGTGGCTTTAGTGACATTTCTGGTAAGGAGTGTTTCATCAAAGTCAATAGGAACTATGACACCATTATGGATGAGGTTCAGAAATATCTCATCACTGTTATGCAAGATGGCCTTCCCAACCATTTCCAAATTGTAGGGGTCACTAAGGAAGTCAATCAGTTGGTTGGGTCTTTCATCTTGATCCACTAATTCCATTTCTTTGGCCACTTCCACAGTTCGTACCCCACTTACATTAAAGTATTGTGTGGCAAATGGGTTCTCTTCATGATTAGTGTTGGATGTTGTTCGCTTCATGTTTCTAGCTTGGGACCGAGTGACAACCATACAATGGTAGAAGAATGAAAGACAAGGAGATGTAAGAGATGAAATGGAGAAAAGATCTTTGACTTGATTTGATTGGATTTGATTTGATTGATTGAAGGATTGATTGGATTGAAGATTGATTATTGATTTGATTTGATTGAAGATGGATTTGATTGGATAATTGATTTAAAGGTTTTTGGGACAAAACCTAAGCATGTTAAACCTTATGATGATACAAACACAAATGATTTAAAGTAATACCTCTTCTACTTGAAGAAGGACTTGTGATCTCAAGAAAAATGGGATATCACTAAGGGATTTAAATTACTTGAGATGGACTGATGGTCTATAAGCAATGTTGTGTTTGTTTGAGGATGAAGGTTCACAATACTTTGATTAAGGTCTTTCAACCTAAAGATTTGATTTGATTTTGATCTAATGCTCCAAAGGAATGATGATGATGATGGAAGAAGTGGAAGAATGATCCAGAAGCTAGGTGTTACCTAATCGTATTATTCAAGAGTGACAAAAGCTCTGTTGAGTGAAAACTTGGCCATGAATTTGCTAACATTATTGTTGTAGATGATTTTGTCAAGTTTTTCACGATGTTCAATACCTTGTTTGATAGATGTTGCAATGTGTTGGAATTCTTTGGATTTGCAGGTGGTTTCCTTTTTCTCTCTAAGGACTGGAGATGTAGGAAGTTTGACCTTCTTGTGCTTCTTAAAACTGGTCATGTCATGAAAAAATTAATTTTGGCCAAGTGAATGAATGATTTAGGACAAGTGGTTCTAGAGTCCTGTAGATGGTCAAATTTTGATTATCTTGGCCAATTTTTGCAAGTCACTATTTTGAAGCAGAGACGGCAGTCTCAGACATAGACAGTGATCTTCATAGACAGCGATCTACGCAGATGGTGATCTATACAAATGGCAGATCCAGAGCGGAGACGGCCGACTGAGACTAAGGTAGTGTGTTAAAATTTTGGGCAGATTTTTTATGTTCTGTCTGATTTTGGGTAAATTGTTCGATGGAAAAAACTGATTTTAAGCACAAGCAAACTAGAAAATAACAGACACACGTCTCAAAACAATCCAACAAGGGACAAAGAAACCTTGAGGGATACCATCAAATGTGACATTAAGGGATCTTTTTCTAGCTTTGTAACATTCCAATTGTGTATGTTCAAGTGATTCTTTCAAACCACTTATGTTTTTACTGGGTCTAGCACATCGAAAGACAGTTCAAACAGTAGCTACCTTAGGAATTTGGATTCGCATGAAATATTATAGGCCCATTGCTTGGTACTCCTTCAGCTCACACAACATGTCACCCCCAAAAGGGTGCCTGTATTTTTGCCTTTTGCCAAGTATTGTTGTCATGCTACGAAGATCTCTTTCGCAACAAAATACCCTGGGACACATATGATGGGAATCTTGGGGGGAGATTCTTCCCTCCCCTTGCACTATAATAAATCACCATTCAAAGGTGAATCGGGTAGGCTACTACTTTATGGTTTCTAGTAAGTTTTTGTGGCATCCCCGCAATCGGTTTGTACGGTGTGAGACACTTAAGTCTCTAGTTCAACCATACTAGTATGCTGAGGATATTCACTCCATATGGACTACCATTGAACACGACCCACCTGAGCTTGAAGGGATAAAGTGGACCTTTGGGTCACACCTTATTTCTATACCGGTTGAAGGGATTACTTGTTTGAGGTCATCCTCTAAAGGGGAAGCACTCCCTCTAGATAGGCCTCTCTAGAGTCTTGATTAAGCTAAGCTTTCTCTTCACCCAAGATCCGTGAAGGCGAGGGGAGAGGATGCGGCTATAGTTTAATCAAAGCATCACTTAAATTAAAGGGTTTTAATTAATGACAAAAATCTCAAAAGAAGTGTTGAAAAACACTTCTTCAAACACACCAAGAAGAGTTCATTGCAAATTGAACCTATTTAAGAGTAGCTAAGTGTTTTCTACCTAAGCAAAAGACACAATAGTATGGTTAATCATTCATGTTCAATTTTGGAGGAGATTGATCTAGAATTAGAGTGGCTCACTAAGGTTGTGGATCTGTTCTTCACTAAGGAAGACTGTGAGTTGGTTGACCAGATAGATAGAGAGTTTGAGGTTGTGGCCATTGCAGAGTAGGAGGCTAGAGCACGTTCAGGCACTGGAAAACTCACACACACATGCACCGAGACAGACTGCAGTGGTGTTGTTCATGATCCCATCTTACATGCAGGGGCTATGGCTCAAAAGTCCTCTAGGACCTACCTTAGAAGCCTTTTTAGAGGTAATCAAGAGACAGGATACTCAGAGGATGAGGTTGAGGTTGCGGCTGAGGTTGAGGATGATGATTAGGCTTGAGCTAGAGCCTTGTTTTTCATTTTGTTTACAGATTGTTAGATACTGATAGACATATGTTTCATGGATCTTTATCTTACATACATTTATGATTGTATGTCTTATGGATCTTTATCTTACATAATGCATACATTCTATGATTTGACTCATTATGATCATATGATTTCTATTTACTTCAGCTACAATTTACATTTTACGTGTAACATATGTGATGGATTTATCATTTATGTTCCTTGTTTATATATGTTAGATTCTATTTTGATGATGTTATAGTGTGTCGAAGTTATATTCAATAAAGGGTCCATGAAATGATTTTTAAATTGTTAAAATCTCTAAATATCAAGGATTTTTTAGATTTATTGATTCGTGGCTGATTCGCGATTCGATTCGGCCTTGTCAATTCTGACCCGATTCTGATTCTTGTTACTTTAAAATTTTAGGCCAAATGTATAAACTCAAGGTCACACCTTTGAAATAGAACCATATCTAGGACTGCAAGTTTGAACATAAGGTCATAGTTATTGTTTTAGGCATATATATTTGTTGATGGGGCCATACGCTTGGTGATTAAGGCCTAATTTAGGCATGCTCTTTTTGAATTAAGGCATGATCTTACCAGATCAGGCTCACACATTTGAATTTGGGGATACATTTATTAGATATAAGACCATACGTTTCTCATTTGGGACCCCATGTTTGAGGCCTAAGGCATATTTTATTTGAATTCAAGCCACACATTTCCCATTAGGACCTATAGGTTTGGTCCTTGTGTTGTGTGCCCACAATTGGGGCTATATTGGTTATTTTTAAGGTCTACCTTTTGGGTTCAAGGCCACATGCTTCAATTTAGGACCTGATGCTTAGAATTTTAAGCCCATATATTTCATATTAGGGCCTTCTTTTCATCAATTTAGGCTTAGATATTATCCATTTAGACCCACATGATTTATATTTAGTGCCCAAGCTTACAAATTTCATGTTAGGGGAAATATTTATGTTGAAATTAGAAATATTGATCAGGTTGAATAACTGGGGGGTAAATCGGTTATTCCAAAACACTTTTCACAAACTTTACTAAACTAGTGAAAAATTTAAGCAATCATAAACTTATAACAGATATAAACATGAAAGCAAAAAACATCAACACCATAAACACCAAAATTTACATGGAAACCCAAGATGGGAAAAACCACGAAGATATTAATTCTCATGAAAATAAAATCCATTAAGGTGATTTTTACAAGATCTCATCATTGTTAGGAATAAAAATCTACCAACACAACTGAGAGGAGGGGTGAATCAGTTGTGAGATAGATTATTAAACATTAAATATTATAAACCAAACCTTTAATCCAAATGATAACACAGTAAATGCAACACCATAAAAAAATCATTTTTTGTCGAGGAAACCTTGTTAAAGGTAAAACCCTGGTGGGAATTAACACCCAAAAATAGTGTACTCAGAGTATAGTATCCCTGCTAAAAGATTTGGCCATGTTTAGATCTTATTAATGCATTATAGTACATAGTTCATGTTAAAGGACTGACCTTGTAAGGAGTCAAGAGTAATAGTAGGCTCACTGCCCATGCACACTTCCTAAAGAAGGTTAAATCCACCTTCAGGACTTACTATCCAAAATACAAGTGCATATGAAATATACAATCCAATGAACTATCTGATAGAAACTATCTTTTCTTGATTAGTTCCAATGAAGTCTCTTAATAACATCCTCTACTCTACATCCACCACACTTCACACAAACAAGCTCACAGCTTCCACACTTCGTTGTCACCACACTCTCCATAAAAGAAAACAACTTTCTTTTATACAGATTTACAATAAGCAATTAGTTCAGCCAATTAAGAATTCCCCAATGCACAAATAATTACTTAACCCATTTCTAAGATACACATGGTACCTATAACAAGTAAAAATAAATTAAAATTCATTAAATATAATCCAAGAACCGTAATCCATGCTCGCAATTCATAATACACCCTCCATCTCTAAAGTCAGCCCCAAATAGGTCTCCTCCAAAACACACGCAACAGTTAATATCACCAAGATTTTTGCAACCCAAGAATCATAACACACATTCTTAAACATGTCTTTTTCCATTCCCCAAGCTTGAATAACATGAATCCATATCGCATGCAAGTTATCCTCAAAACTCAGAGACTAACTCTATCATAGTTCACTGTCACTGTCTAGTACCCAATCTTCACTAAAACTTCTATAACTCACTCAATATGATATATTAAGCCACATGACCTTATAAATAAGATCACAACATCCCTGTACACATCATCATCTTTGCACATTTTGAATCAACCGTATAGTACCCTTACACTTTTGTCAGTCATCTAAGCAATAGTAATAACCAACATGTTCTACCTTAATAGAAACATATGTTGACATCACTGACAAAACATGAATGCCAACAACAACATCATAAACCAATTCCAACAATATCCCCCTTTGGCATTGATGGCAACATATGGTAAAATCCATCAACCCAAAAGTACTCTCTCTTAATACAAACTTCTCAATATCCTCACCACAACTCTCCTTAAAATAGTAGGGATTTTGACATTGAATCTCTCCCCCTTTAACAACAATGGAAAAGGGTGTCATAGCTCTACTTCTGACCATCTTTCCTCTACAATGTGTAGATTTTTAAAATCTTCATGTGTGCAACAACTAGGTACAAAATCACCCAAATGTGTTTTATATTGTTCTTACGATCACTTCCCCTAAGGAGTAGATCCACAATAAAGTCCATAAAATTATATAGCTCTAAAAGCTACTAGACTGATGCATTCATGCATAAATTTATTTCTCACAAGGAAGGTCTCTCACCCCAAGCATACTTCTGAGATACGCAAAGGCATCCTTTGGAAAATGTTTTGTAAATATATCTATTATTTTTTCTTTTGTATTGATATACTCCAATCTAATCTCCTTCTCTACAACCTTGTCTCTCAAGAAATGATACTTGGTGGAAATATGTTTAGTCTTTGAATTCATAACTGAATTTTTTGACATATTCATGGTGCTAGTTTTATAATAATAGATAACCACTGGCTCATCAAAAGGTATCCCAATGTCCTTCAGCATTTGCTTCATCCAAACAATTTGTGTGCAATTTATAGCAGCAGCAACATATTTTGATTCAGTAGTAGACTGAGCTATACAATCCCAATTTTTACTTAACCAAGAAACCAATCTTTTCCCAAGAAAGAATGCACCACCACTTGTACTCTTTCTATCATCAACATTTCCTACTCAATCAGCATCCGTATAAGCATGAAATATGAAATCATATGATTTTTTTTTACCATAAGCCATAATCCAGTGTCCCTTTTTCAAATATCTAAATATTCTTTTTATAGTAGCAAGGTGTGTCTGTTTAGGATCTTCTTGATATCTTTCCACAATTCCAACTGCATTAGCAATATCTGGTCTAGTGTGAGTTAGATATTGTAGACCTCCAATCATATATCTATACTTTTTCTGAAAGACACTCTGAGATTCATCAGTAGTAGTAAGCTTGTGACCAATAACCATAGGTGTAACAATAGGTTTACAATCTTCCATTCCAAACTTTTTCAACATTTCTTTAAGATACTTGATCTAAGAAATAAAAATATCATTCTTGTTCTAATTAATTTGTAATCTAAAGAAAAATTTCATCTCACCAATCATTGACATCTCAAATTCATTTTCTATTTCCTTAGAGAACTTTTTACTCATTACATCATTTCCTCCAAAAATGATATCATCAACAAAAACTTCAACTATTAAAATTTCATCTTCACTAGTTCTTAAGTACAAATAACTATTTACATTACCTTTTCTAAAACCAAGACGAAGTAGATACCTGTCCAATCTAGCATACCATGCTATGGATGCTTGTTTCGGTCCATACAAAGCCTTCTTCAACTTGAAAATCATGTCCTCATCTTCTGTCAGAGGAAATCCATCAGGTTGTTCAATATATACTTCCTCTTCTAGATCTCCATTCATAAATGCAGATTTCACATCCATCTGATATACTTTGAAGTCTTTGTGTGCATCATAAGCAAGAAATAATATTACAGCCTCAATCCTAGCAACAAGATCAAATGTTTCTTCAAATTCTATGTCTTCTTGTTGCGAGTAGCCTTTACAAGAAAGTCTTGCCTTATTTCTTACAACCATTCCTTCATCATTCATCTTGTTTCTGAAAAACCCACTTAGTTCCTATAACATTCTTATCTTTAGGTCTAGGAACCAATTCCCAAGTGTTATTTTTATTTATCTGTTCTAATTATTCCTGCATAGCCTTAGTCCAAGATTCATCTCTACATGCCTCATCAGTAATTTTTTGTTCAACTTAAGAAATTAAACAAATTTCATCTCTTGATCTTGTCATCATGCCTTTATTTGCATTGCCAATAATTTGATTTTTAGGATAGTTTTTTCTTAACACATCTCAGAGTCTTAGGAATTTCAGTAGGATCATTTGAGTCATCTTGAAATACCTCAATCTCATAATCAATCTCAAATGGTTCTTCTTGATCTTGCAGTAACCTCATTGTTCTCTGTAGTATAGTTGCAGTCATATAGTCTTTCCTGAATTTGGAACTTTTCATCAATCCTCACATTAGCACTTTCAATCATCTTCCTCAATCTCATATTGAAACATTTATAAGTATTTCTCTTAGTGGAATAACCAAGGAAGATTCCTTCATCACTTCTAGTATCAAACTTCCATATCTCATCATCTCTTTTGATATAGCATTTACTACCAAATATTCTAAAATATTTCACAGTAGGAGTATGATTAAACTATAATTCATAAGGATTCTTACTTGTACCTTCTTTGATCTAAATTTTGTTCAAATTATAAATAGCAGTACCAACAGTTTCTCTCCAATGAACATGTGATATATTTTCTTCTAGCAACATAGTTCCTTCAGCATCTAATATTGTTTTGTTTATTTTCTCTACTATCCCATTTTGTTGTGGTGTCCTAGGAGCATATGTATGTATGTCTTTGTAGTAGGTATTAAACAAGTCTGAAGTAAACTCTCCACCTCTATCTGATCTTAAACATTTTATCTTTAAACCTAATTCATTCTCAACTTTTGCTTTGAATATCTTGAATTTTTCAAAAGCCTCAAATTTCTCTCTCAGATATGTAACCCACATCATCCTAGAAAATTCATCAAAAAAAAGTATGAAATACCTTTCACCATAGTAAGATCTCATTCTTGTAGGACCACATAGATCTATATGCACCGAATCCAACTTCCCTTTCGCTGAGTAAGATTTTATTTTAAAATTGTTTCTAATTTTTTTTCCCATTACACATTCTCTACATGTGGTGTTAGATGGTTTCACAATCTTTGGTAAGTCTCTAAGCGCATTAGTCATACTTTCCTTCACAATAAATATCAAAATTCACATGAAAAAATCTTTTATTCCATAACCAACTATCATCAACCTTCACAACAAAACAAGAAGCCTCAGATGTATTCAATTCAAATACATTATCTCTTGACTTAGTACCATATGCAATGAATTCTCCTAACTTACTTCTGATATAACATTTCTCATCAATGAATTATAATTGATAACCTCTTTCCACCAGTTGTCCAACACTCAAAAAATTATGCTTAGGTCTTTCAACATGTAACACATCACCAGTATTAGTCTTTCCATCCAAATAAATACATCCAATTCCAATGATAAGCTTAGGAGTGTTGTCACCAAATCTCACAACACCACCACCATACTTGGTTAGCTTAACAAATTTATTTCTATCTCTAGTCATATGGTGTGAACAACCACTATCTATGACCCATTCATATTTCTTTTCAACATGTGACACTAGGGCTCTCTCTTCATGAATAGGTTCATCATCCTTTATAGCAATGAATCCAATCTCATCATAGTCAATAGCATCATCATAAGAAACACCTTCACTAGCATAGTAACATTCATTATCCTTGGAATAATTAGGTCTATAAAAATTAGATTTATGCTTAGGAACCCTTGTAGGTCATCTAGATGCAAAATGACCTATCTTATTACATGAAAAATATTTCAGAGGTAACTTTCCTTCAAACTTATCCTTACCTCTCTTTTCTCTTCTAGTGATTAGGGCCTTAATTTCATCCAACTTCCTTTCTTCTTCATGTATCTTTTCCCATTCATCAGCATATTCACCAATCTCTTCTCGCAAGTCACTTCTTTCGGTGCTCGCAGTCCTTGATAAATTTTTTTTATTATTATGCACAGTTGCCTTGAACATTGTCTCAACCTTTGGTAATGAATCTCCCAGCTCTACATCCTCAAAAGTAGTTAATTTTGTAATCAACATCTCTCTATTGAAGTTTGCCAGCAAAGGTATGATCTCCTCTATAGCTTTCACTTTAGTTTTGTAAACAGGTGTCAAAGATCTATGAATTTTTGCGATCACTTCATCTTCATTGTATGTGCCTCCAGAGTTTCTAATACAAATAACAACCTATGTAACTCTCTCTACATATGCTCTTATATTCTCATCATCTTTCATTTTCATATTTTTCATCCTTGTCTCCTATTTATGCGACTTCGCTCACTTAGTAAACTTGTCTCCTTCATATAGTGCTTCCAATATTGACCAAATTGTATGTGCAGAAGCCAAGTCTTTAACCTTTGTGTTTTCACCTTCAGAGAGTGCACTAATCAGTGCTTCTCTTGCAACTATATTATAAGAAAAAAACTTTTTTTCATCATCACTAGCTTTATCCAGTTCATCTTCAATCTTGACCAGCTCATCTTTCTTTGTAATCATCCAATAGTCAATTCCCAAATACAGCAAATGAGTTCTCATTTTGTTCTTCCAACTGTCAAATTTTTTAGGATCAAACTTTGAACTATCCTTCTTGTAGTATGTCATTTTCAGGGTCACCTCAAGCTATTAAGCTTTCGCTCTAAGGACCAGAAGCTTTGATACCAATTTTTAGGAATAACAGTCCACCAACACAACTAAGAGGGGGGGTGAATTAGTTGTGAGATAGATTATTAAACTTTAATCCAAATCATAACATAGTAAATTAAACACCATAATAGAATCCTTTGTTGTGAAGGAAACCCTGTTAAAGGTAAATCCCCAGTGGGAATTAGCACCCACAAATAGCATACTCAGAGTATAGTATCCCTGCTAAAACATTTAGCCCTGTTAGGAGCTTATTAATGCATTAAAGTACATAGTCCCTATTAAAAGATAGACCATGTTAGGAGTCAAGAGTAACAATAGGCTCACTGCCCAGGCACACTGCCTAAAGAAGGTTAAATCCACCTGCATGACTTACTGTCTAAAATACAAGTGTATATGAAATATACAATCCAATGAATTGTCTGATAGTAATTTTATTTGCTTGACCAGTTCCAATGAAGTCTCTTAATCACATCCTCTTCTCTACATCCCGCAGACTTCGTACAAACAAGCTTGCAGCTTCCACACTTCATTGTTTCCACACTCCTCATAAAAGAAAATAACTTTCTTTTATACAAATTTACAATAAGCAAATAGGTTGGCCAATTAAGACTTTCTCAATGCACAAATAATTACTTACCCCTTTTTAAGATACATACGATAACTATAAAGAGTAAACATCAATTATAATTCATCAAATATAAGCCAAGATTTGTAATCCACACTCGTAATCTGTAATACACGCTCCATCTCTAAAGTTGGCCCCAAATAGGTCTCCTCCAGAACACATGCCAAAGCCTACATCACCAAGATTTTTGTAACCTAAGAATCATAACACACATTCCTCAACGTGTTTTTTTCCATTCTCCAAGCTCGCATAACATGAATCCATATCGCACACAAGTTATCCTCAAAACTCAGAGACTAACTCTATCATAGTTCACTGTCACTGTCCAGTACCCAGACTTCACTAAAACTTATGTAACTCACTCAATCTGATATATTAAGCCACATAGCCTTAGAAATAAGATCACAATACATCCCTGTACACATCATCATCTTTGTACATTTTGAATCAGCCGTGCAGTACCCGTACACTTCTTTCAGTCATCTAAGCAACAGTAATAACCAATCTATTATGCCTTAATAGAAACATATGTTGACATCAGTGACAAAACATGAATGCCAACAACAACATCAGAAACTAATTACAACAATTGTCATTTTTCTCACTGCAGGTAAGGCTCACTACTGGTAGGCTCACTTTCTATTTAGCTATCTTCCCTGATTCAATTTTTTTATGCAAAAGATCTTATAGGAAAAAATGTGAATTGATATTGTTGCATCTACATATGCATGAGACAGTTCCAGTTGAAATTTGAGTAATATATGAATGCAGAAGATCTAGTTAGAGATATTCTTCAAACACCTGCTTATCTTTCTATAAAACTAAATAGTTCCTTCTATCACAAGCCTTTGATCTATCTCCATAATAATCTCTGATCCTATTATTTTTCCTTAGACAGATCACCACCAATGATGGATAATCACATTTGCATCATACCACCTTCAGTAATCTCACACTATCTCCACACCGATACAAAGTGATTACCACATGTATATATACACACCCAAGAACACAAATACAAATGTCAACCTAGCCACAAAATATGTTGGCTTGAGTTAAAAAAATATATTACATCATAGTTTAACAAACTAGCACCGAACATAAAGAATAGATCATACATATAAAACCTTTACGCCACGTTACCATAGGACCCAAAGATAGGTCAAACATAAGATAAGCATGTTGCACATTGTAAACACAAAAAGAAAAAAATCTTCTAGGCCAATGGAAATGCCACAACCAGGACCATGTCTTTTAGTGTAGTCACGGGAAGGGGGGCCTCAAAGAGATTTTTCCAAATCATGTAGCAAGATTCACTTGATAGAAAGAACTCAAACAACAACAAGAGATAGAGAGAATGCAAGATCAAAGGTTTGCATTAATACCGATTCATGAAATTACATCAAATTTTCCAGCAATAAGCAAGCTTACATTCTAGGCATACATGTCTTATTATAGAATGAATTCTAAAATATCTACAATGCTAACCTTCAAGAGGTTACCTAGCTAAGAGCTACTTAACTAGAGATAAATTACATCAATTTATAGACTTTCACAACGTAAACAAATTGACCAAGATTGATCACATTCTCCAAGGTATGAAATGTAATACCATATATAGGTCAGGACCCAAATCATAAGGATCTCCCTCAAGTAGATGAAACATGATGTGTGATCCTAAAGATGTGTTAGCCACAATCCCATGAACATGGAATGATACACCAAGAAGGTGTGTAATCCAAGGAAAAGGTTCACACTATCAGAAAACTCCAAAAGGCCGTGAAACATGAAGAGCAAATAGGTCCAGGCCAAAATCATATAAATCCCCATCCAGGAAAAATAATTTGAGGTGTGAACCCAAATGATGATCAAACACAATGTGAAGAACATGCCACGAGTTACACAACCAAAGATGAGCCAAATCAAAGGAACACCGCCGAAAAAAATACAAAGGTTTTCAAACAGGAACAACTCAAAATAAAAATATTTTTGGTTGATGAAAGATTGCCAAAGAAACCAAGATACTCCTACATCATACACTCGAGGTTATTGAAAAGTTAGCCTCTCACTTTGTTGGGGCTAAAGTAAAACCAAGATGATTAACCTCATCCTGTGAAATACATGAAGAACCTTCAACTAGTATGTCCTTCCTTTTGACAAAATATTCTTTATATTTTTTTACCTCTGGTGCTTCTACCAACTCTTCTATCCAAAATATCTTCAATCTCCTCCATCTCCTTCTTAAGATATTGTTTCTCCACAACTAGTCCATTGTCTTCACTAAAATATTCATCATGATACTCATATAGGTCTACAACATTGAATATAGGTGATATATCCATGTCATCTAGTAACTTAACCTCATATGCATTCCCTAAACCAAATCCCTTTAAGATCTTACATGGTCCAAACTTCCTCATCTTTAGCTTACTATATTTTTGATGAAGGGCACACCACCCTTACCAACTCATAACCAAAAACATAACAACATAGAGACAAAGAGAAGACAAAATGCTTTACAAAGCATATATTGATACTTGAAAATCATTACAACTTGAGAGAACTTACAACATGAGAGACATTACATCCTCAAATCTTACAACCCATGAGCTTAACTTGAGAGCTTCTTCCCTAATACAAGATCCTACAACTTGAGAACTTTTCTCCAATAGGAGATTCTACAACTTTGAGAGCTTGCTTATGAATGCTCCTATGCCTTCTTTATATAGGCATTTACCACTCAAGAGATTACAACACAACCAATGTGGGATAAAAGGTAAATGCAACTACCTTGATACAAATATTAAATACCCACCCAATTAATATTAAGCACCACCATGTGGGCCAATTACAAAAT
>MU224516.1:1553564-1575323 GCA_018584345.1 Thuja plicata
TGATTACTCTCTTCCTCATGAAGCCATTATGGATGATTCTACTTTTTGGGATGAACCCTTGGATAAAGACATTGATTTATCCCCTTCTTGTGAAGATGCTTTGATACAAGAGGGTGATTTATTAATGTATGACATATTCATACATGATGATGACTCTTTTTTCTAAAACACACTCCCCTTATCTAGACATTTTAGAGAAAGAAGAGAACATTATTGATACATTACCTCTAATTGGGATTCCTCCTAGTAATGAGGCATTAGAGGAAAATTATATGAATTCCCTTAATGCTCTCCCTCTTAGTGATGATCCTATGGAGAATCAAGATCCTACCCCATCTTCTCCTAGGATGTATTCCTTTATTTTTCCTTCTTGTGAATCTATCGAACATACTAATGATGACATAGTGACTACTAAAGTTCAAGTGACTTGTTTTCATATAGCTTCTTGTTATGGTCATGTTTATCATTTACTAGTTAAACAATGATTCTATACTCAAGGATGTGCTAAGCATAAAAAGGGAATTCAAATGCCCTTACAGAATGGGGGGCATGAGCATTCTTATGGATTGGGATTTAATCCTCAACAACACGTCAATATTACCAACATATCAACTAACATTTCCAAACATGATGACCCTATGAAGGAATTTGACCAAGAGGTTGTTCTACCTAAAATCCTTCATGCTAAGATGATTACTAGACCTAAACACAAAAGGAAATTTAGTCTATACTTGAAGATTCTTCCTTTTTGTTTCTATCATAGATTTCATGATCACTCTAATGAATTTCAAGCTTTACATTATAATATTAGGCAGCTTGTTCATAGTGAAATTATTTATATATCATGTGGCAATGAGTTGTATTTCAATCCTATTTTCTCTAAATAATATATATGTTCCTATTATGGAACTCCATATTATATAAACAATGTTAGCCTAATATTTGGGGGCTCATTGTCTTGCATAGTATTGTGAGCGATATAATAGGTCCCCTTTCATCCTTGTTCCTATGCTTGGGGGGAAAGGATGCCATGTCCTTCTCTTCTGTCTTTCCGGGATCCCCTTTTCCTTGGTTAAGCAGTATCTATCTATTATGTGATATCCAATCATACATGAAAATTTTGGTTTGCATTAAGGATATATGTCTTTGATTATAACCTATTTTGTTGTTTGACATTGGGTTTCCATGGTTGATAAATCTCTCACCTTGGAAACTGAATAGTGTGCTATCCCTCACAAGGGTTACCTTTTCACTTCTCACATGATATCTCTTTGCTACAATATCTCTTGATATAATTTTATATATCCCTTGCTTTCACCCCTGGGGGGAAAGGTATTTTCCTTCTTCCTCTATCTAAGGATCTACTTTCTTTAGGTTAGTGGCATTTGTTTATCATATAACATTATTTCCTTATAAAGATGTATGTTTTTGACTGTGGATACCCTCTTATATAAGAGGTGAATGTCCTAGGTCATCACCTCTTCTTTATTTTTCAAACTATGCTCTTGCTAAACTCTTGTCCTTGCTTTGGTTAGAGTTTGATGCCTTCATCCTAACATTCCTCTTCCTCTTGATTACAGGGGGCTTGATGATTGAATCGTTGGTCCCTCTTTTCTTTAGAAGATGACATTTTATCCTAGGCACTCCTCTATGGTGGGGGGGTCTTGTTGATAAGATCTCTTCCTTTTTGAGGATCCTTTTTCCATAAGTGGCGTATCCATTTCATGATTATCTATGTTCTTAGAGGTAAGGGTCAATACTCTTCACTAAGGATATGGTATACATTATTGTTAAGCTGGATATCTCCTTACCTTGTGAAGTAGGTATCCTCTTTCTCTTCCTTATCCTTCCTAGTGGGTAGTCATGATAAGGAGGGGGCATATATAGGGTCTCCCTTGTACTATAGTTTACATTAATTTACATTTTGCATCATGTTAAATCCTTGGAAGGTAATATACACAAGTTGCTAAATCCTAAAGGGACACAGATTTTTACTTTTATTTTGCTAAATCCTTGGAAGGTAACTCACAGAAGTTGCTAAATCCTGAAGAGATATGCACCCTTTTATTTTACAATATGCTAAATCCTCGAAAGGTAACGTGCATAAGTTTCTAAATCCTAAATGGACACGCATTTTTATATTCCATAGTGATACAAGAATGTGGATTTATGGATATTTTCAAAAGCCGTCAGAAGATGCATTACAATTACAAGCACAGTTTATGGGTGAACCTGTTTGGGATCTCACTCCTTGGTGATTCATAGTAATGTGGGCATCTTACTAGGCGAGGTAATCATTTTTTTTCTTTTCTCTCTTTCGCTTTCATGCTAGTAGGATTAGATCATGAAGCTATGTTATATATGGTGTTGTTCTTGTCTTACTCATGTAGTCATGTATATTTTCTATGACTGATTTCTCTTTACTTTCATATCTTTATGTATGTATGTTGAGTTATAATCCTTGGTTTGGGGACTTATGTTCCTGGCTTAGTGATATTCTACCTCGTTGCAATCCACCAAAATCTTTCCTTCTAACTTTACCATGAGCATGTTCGATTTCCATACTCTCGCTAAAGTGGGGGCTTAATGTATCATCTTAAAATGGAAGCACTTCCATGTTAAGAATGTTTAGCCCTCCTTAGGGGATTTTTTTGACCTCCATCATATCATCCTCCCATTTCTGCATCATCCCCTGCTTCTGTCCTGATTAGGCCTCTCTGGGCACATTCTACCCCACCAGGCATGTTTTCTAGGGGTTCTGACCCCCTGGGTCAAGGTCGACCTCGACCTTGACCTAGGTCAGGGTCGACCTCGACCTTGACCTAGGTCAGGGTCTACCTCAACCTTGACCAAGGTCCCCCTTTTGAATCTGGAAGCCTATCGGCTGTCGGGGGTCATCCAAAATTCATTTTTCCCGCTTCTGGGTCGGCTGTTTCAGGTTCCGAAGTGTTGATTCCTAAATTATATTTAATATAGGTCCTCTTCTAGGGGCATGGGTCTAATTGGAATTTAATTCTTCTATGTTGGCCTCTTTAGAATATTGTGCCCTAGTTTCATATAAAAGGAAGCCTTTCTCTCTCATTTTCTCTAAGTCTTCTAAGTGCAAAACAGCTCTAACCAAGATTTTGTCAAGAAGCAAAAAGTTCAAGCATTTATTGTTCTACATGTTTCCAAGCTTTCAAGGTGTTCAAGACTTCCTCTCAAGCATTCAAGTCCTCCATTTAAGATCAAGGATTCAAGATCTTAAGCCTTTGAAGGGATTTTGTTCAAGTATTCAAGATTTATCATTCAAAACCCTAGATCTAGACATCATGGTGGTGTGATCTTCCTTCAAGATCCTTTGTGCATCTTCAAGACTCCATCATTCCTTGAAGGTGGATTCCAAGCATACAATCATGGATTTTTATGGTTTCTATTGAGTCCAAGCTTTCATACTTACGTACTTTCTTACATTTGAATTACAATTGCATATCGATTAAATGTCATAGCTTCATTATTAGATTCAATTCTACTACTTGCTAGCATTCTTATTTTGATCATTGATTTCAAGGTTAATTCCTAAATCAGGGTTTGACTAAGGCAAATCCTTCCCCCACAACAAACAAACCTCTTTTTCTTGTAGGTACAGGTTTAGGACTGTAGATTTGGACTCAGATCTGGATATCCTTTTTGACTTTCTTCTGGACTCCATGAACAGATTCTCTGTCAGACCTGTGTAGGTCAAGGTCGACATTATTGGGTCAGGGTTGACATTTTTGGGTCAAGATCGACCTTTTTCATAAGATGGTGTCAGATCGAAAAATGATTTCTGGGTTTTGTTAGTCTCTACGTTCTGGTTTCGGATCATACTTTAGTTTTTCTAGAAATAGAGTATAGACCTTATAAAATAGCATTATTTGATCTGTAATTCTTTAAGATTAGTACATTTCTCCTATTTCTTCAATTACTGTCATATATGATATCTATATATTCAATTAACAGAATTTAAGATCTCCCTCTTTGTTCTCTTTTCTGAATGGTTGATTCATTTATGCATTAATCCCTCTTTTAGGTTGATCAACTTGGATCTTTCATTTGTGCATTTGGGGATAAAGGTGGAACATCTTATCTTCTCCCTAATCACAATTGCAATATACAATCAACACAATTCAATTAAATGTAAAGTAGGGTTAAGGAAATCAACACTCTTTAATCAAATTAAACAACCATTAACAATCAATCTCCTTTATCCCACCTTTTCCTTCCTTTACACCTCCAAAAGTAACCAAAAAACTTACTATCTCTATCTGAAACTATTCTCTAGGGAATCCATGCAATTTCACAACTTCCCTAAAAATAGATCAGCTACATGTATTGCATATGTAGACTTCTTACAAGGTATGAAATGAGTCATCTTCAAAAATCTATCTACTACCACAAATATAGAATCATTACCTCTTTGTGTCTTCGTAACCCAAGTACAAAATCCATGATAATGTCTTCCCAGGGTCTAGTTGGCACTATTAAAGGCATATACAATCCAAAATTCTAACCATTCCCTTTATAAATTTGACAAACTTTACAACCCTAAACATAATTTATGACACCCTTATGAATCTAAGGCCAAAAATAATTCTCACTTACCAAAGGCACTATCTTTTCAATTCCAAAGTGTCCAAATAATCCTCCAAAATGCTTTTCCTTAATCATATTATCTCTCATTGAAATCATTGGTATACATAACCGAATTCCTTTGAACAACATACATTCCTGAATGAAATTGTCCAACCATTTGCTTTGGTCTGCAACAATATGTTCTTTTCAAGATTTCTAAGGTTCTGCAAAATTGGGGTCATCCTCATATAGGTTATTCAACTCATCAAATCCCAATACTTCAACTCTCACATTTTTCAATAAATTCTTTCTTCTACTCAAAGCATCGACAACCTTGTTTTAATTACCACTCCTATGTTTCAACAAAAAAATATCTCATAAAGAACTTTACTCATCTCATGTGTCTCTGATTCAACTTACCTATACTGTTGAAATATTGCAATTCTTGATGCTCAGTGTACAACACAAACTCTTTAGGAAACAAATAATGTCTCCACTTCTTCAAAGCCTAAATTATGGCATAGAACTCCTGATCATAAACTGAATATCTTATATTTACATCATTCAACTTCTCACTTAAATAAGAAATAGGCCTGCCTTCTTGAGTTAGTACTACTCCAATTGCACTTCCACTTGCATCATAGTCCACTTGAAATACCATAATAAAATTAGGTAGTTCCAACACAGGTTTTTTAGTCACCTTTTGCTTCAATAACCCAAAACTTCATTATGCTCTATTTGTCCACTTAAAACCCTTTCGGTCACCTCTCATTGTCTCAGTCGTACAACTACAAATTGAATTGAAATCCTTGATTAAAATCTTGGTATAAAATAGCCAAACCATGAAATGATATTATCTCTCCAATAATTTCAAGTGTAGGCCATTCAACAATTTATGTAACCTTCTCAGGATCCATCTTTAATCCCTCTACTAAAATCACAAATCCAAAATACACTATATCCTCTCTCATGAAAGAACATCTTTTGATATTTATAAACTACTCCTCTCTCAACCTCTACAACACTTGTCTCAGATGTATCAAATGATCCTCCTTTTCCTTACTAAAAATTAGAATGTCATCTAGATAAATGATCACAAACTTACCTAAGAATTTCTTTAATACCTTATTCATCAGCCTCATGAAAGTACTCGATGGATTAGTTAATCCAAAAGGCATCACCAACCACTCATACAATACTTTATTTGTCTTGAATGCAGTCTTCCACTCATCCCTTTCTTTGATTTGGATCTAATGATATCCACTCTTCAAATCTATCTTTGTAAAATACTTTTCTCCACTCAAACAATTCATTATATCATCCATCCTAGGAAAAGGAAACCTATACTTCACTATGATCTAATTGATTTCCCTAGGATCAGTAGAAATTCTCTACTCTCCATTCCTTTTAGGTGATAATACTATGGGTACTACACAATGGCTCAAGCTTTCTCTGATCAAACCCTTCCTCAATAATTCTTACACTTATCTATTCAGCTCTTCATTCTCTGTAGGTGTCATTTGGTGTGCTTATTTGTTTGGAAAACTAGCTCCATGGATTAGATCCATGAAATGACTAATACTCCTCACATGTGGTAATCCATCAAGAACATTATTTGAGATTATGTCTTCATACTTTGTCAATAATTCTTTTACTTCCTAAGGTTGTTCCTCTTTTGATTCCAAATCAGAATTCTTAGGGATCGAAGAATAACATGTTGGGAGATTGTTTGATATTGTGCATATATGTGCTGACATTGATATTTTTCATTGATGTCAACATCTTCCTACTATTCATAATAGTGGGGTAAAAGCACAATAATAAACAAAAATTAATATATTTTTTGAATTTGTTAGGTCTATTTTTCATTTTCTGAAAAATACTGTAAATCAGGGAGTTTACTTCCCGCCAAATCATTATTAGTAAAACATTCTTTTTTCCTCCAATTTTAGAATATGTTTTAGATGACATATATAGCTAGTGCAGAAAAAAAAAAGTAATTTCGATGTATAGTTTTCCCGTTATAAGTATTCAAATTCGAACTTACTTGAAATCAACAGTTTTTGTCTCCTATCACTTTTCCCCTATCAAAACTATACCAAAAACCAAATAAATTACATATTATTGAGGAGACTCTCTTCTCTAGTGTTATCTATGATATTAAAAAATTTCTAAATTGATTTAGAATTTTTTTATATTATCCGAATCAACGACTTTTGAAAGCTTTAATAACCTACATGTATTTTTTAACAAATTTGTTCAATGTTTTACAGTCGAAACAATATAAAATTTAAATGTTAAGAGTCATAGTTTCGAGATCTAGAAAAGGGCACTTTTAGTTTTTTTACATTGTCTAGTTTGAGCAGAGAAAAAAATAGCAGAAGTGCAAACTTCTGAATTTTTTATTTTTTTAAGGTTTGGCTGCCAACATGGCATGCCACCTAGGTAGACTCGGCATAGTCGGACTCGGACCAGTCCTACTGGCCCTCGCATTGGCTCGTGCACGAGCCTACTTGGCCACGTAGGTGCCCATTCGGTGCCATGTTGACTCAATCGAGTTAGACTGGGCCGAGTCTGACTGGGCTAAGTCTAACTGGGCCAAGTCAATCAAGTTAGCTTAAAAGGTGACAGATTATTGTGCTTTTACCCAGTGTTCATGTGTGTTATTGATATGTTCAGTGAGAAGATCACTTTAGTAGGGATAATATGTTGTACAGTAGATGTTGCAAATGAATAAATAGTTTAATTGATGTCTATAGTTGATCTATGTCAACCTTCAAAGGTTTGCATGATGACTTGAGTAAGCTATGATTGATTTATCATAGACTAATATTTTGGTTGTTTAGGAAGAGATAGTGTTTCAGTTCTTAGATTGTTGTTGATCAGTTATGAAATATTATTGGTTGCTAACATGGTGGTGAGTTCAGGGCATGGATGTGTGTTCTCAACTTGAGTAGTTCATGATTTGGATGCTAGCAAGTTATCTTTCTTACATGACAGATTATTGATTGGTGTTCCTAATGAATAGTGTAGAGAGAGTTATGAACTCTAAGATAGAGTGGTTCTTTTTGTTGTCATAGAATTTCATTTTGTGTGTTGATGTTTCTAGATCGTGTCATATTTGTGTTTTTGGATCGCATTGGGTTATGTGATCAGATTTGGTGATTTTCATGTGGCGAGTTGATGTTCTTATTTTTTCTTGGATGAATTGATGGTGTAGCATGTTGCAAAGGATCATGGCATAATTTATGGATCTGGAGCATGTTCGAGGATGTTTTCATTGATCATTGCTATGTCTTAGTCGACATTCAATGGATTGCATTGTATATTGAGCTCTGATGAATTAATATTTTGTAATTAGGTTCGTGGTCGATCTAGTTGAAGTAAAGTTAATGTAATGTATAAAAGATGTAATCATTTGTGATTGTGAAGGTGTGTGAATGGTATGGAAGAGTGAATGCGAAGAGGTATGAGTGGAATCTGCACATGAGGCAGAGATTTGATATGCTTCATTGGAACTATATTGGCATATCATAGATGTCATCTATCAGTTCATGAGATATGGACTGATGTCCATTATGAATTATAATAAGAGATTGTTGTAAGGTAATGACCCTTATTGGTTTGAAGCCCTTGTTGTATTTGAGCAGTGAGCTCTAGGAAGTGTGCCTAAATGTATGTGCATTCCTTTTTTAATACTTCTAATAGGCTATAGTGATTTTGATAGAGTACATTCATCTTGTGGGTTTGATCCCCGCCATGATTTTTTTCTTAACCAGGTTTCACGTCAAAAATCTTGGTGTTATGTATTGATTAATGTGTTGTGATCTTACATTCATGTTTATCATCCAAATATGTAAATAAGTTTATAAGTTGGTTAAAGATTTGAAGTTTTCAGACACAACTGATTCANCCCCCCCCCCCCCCCCCCTCAGTTGTGTATGTTTCCTTAATTATAACAATTGGTATCATATCTAAGTCCTCTTTTGGAATCTTGACCGCTTGAGGAGATTTGGGATGGAAGCCTTTAAGAAGGAAAGTCTAAGATTTGAAGGTACTAAATATGATATATGGAAGGGTCACATTATTACACACTTGAGATGCATCGGTGAAGAGTATCGGGATGTCACAAAGAATTCTTACACTCTTCCTACTGATCTTTCTACTATGACTCCTGATGAGAAGAAACAATCTGAGTACAATGTAAGAGAAAAAAAAAAGCTTTGTTGAGCACCTTATCAGATACAAAATATACAAATGTTATGGAAGTGGAAACTAAACATCATATATGGATAAAATTAGAGACATTACATGAAGGAGATGCATGTGTGAAGCAAGTCAAGTTGCAAATTCTGAAAGGAAAATATGAAGCATTGAAGATGAGCGAAGATAAGAACATTACTTCCTATGTGCATAAGATCACCCAACTTTTTTGTGGAATCAGATGCACTAGTGGAACATTGGATGAAGATGGAATTATTTATAAGATTCTTACCTCCTGCTTAAAATCACAAAGTTTCTTCTATTGAAGAAATCAGAACTGTGGCACCTTTAACAAGAGACACATTGATTGGTAAGTTGTCTACTTTTGAAATGAGATAATTTGAGATAGTCTTCCTAAAGTTGAATCTACATTTAAAGCTACTATTTATAAGGATAAGAAAAGATATGACCCTGGAGAAATTTCATCTAAGTATTAATCCACATATGCTAAGGAATGGGAAACAATTGAGTAAGAAGAAAGAAATCTTGATGATCTTGAAGCCCTAATTGTAAAGAGACTACCTAAAGGATCTGGAAAGAATTGAGGAAAATTGTCAATGAAATATTTTTTTATGTAATAAGATTGGTCATATTACTTCAAGATGTCTGAATAAAGAACCTAAGTACAAGCCTTAGAAATTCAAGTCTAAATATCAGAAGAAGTGTTATTATGTTGTTGATGAAGGTGTAACTAATGATGAATCAAAAAAGAGTGAAGATGAGATTGTATTTATTACAGATTAAAATCCTAGTTTCTTGAATGATGAAAAATCTTTGGTTTCACATGTGGAGAAAAAAGATGAATAGGTTATTGATAGTGATTGTTCACAGCACATGACCGGAGATAAAAACAAATTTGAGAAGTTAGAGAAGTATGATGGTTGTGTTGGCAGATTTGGTGATGACACTCTTTGTATGATCAGAGGTAGAGGTTTCATTACTCTTGATGGTAAGAATAATATTGATAATGTTCTATATGTTGAAGCTTTGAAGTATAATATTTTGAGTTTTTGAAAACTAGTTGATAAAGGTTACAACTTACATTTCAAGGATGGAATGTGCAAGATTATTGGAAGCTCTGGAATTGAGATTATCTTGGGAAGAAAGACTAAAGGTAATGTATTTCATTTGAACAATTCATAGAATAGATACCTGATTTCTAAGATTGGTGACAATTGGTTGTGGCACAGAGAATTTGTCATGTAAACTTTGATAACATTGTGAAGATAAGCACTACAAGAGCAGTTAGAGATCTACCTAAATTTTTGAAGCCTGCTAATGTGAAGTGTAAGGAATGTCAATTGGGTAAGCTGACTAAATGTACTTTCAAGAGAAAGAATTATTCTTCAAGTGGATTGTTAGATTTGATTCATATTATATTGTGTGGCCCTGCATGAACTAGAAGCTATTATGGGGATAGGTATTTCATTTTATTTATTGGTGATTATTCTAGAATGATGTGGGTTACAGTTTTGAAAGAGAAATTTGAGGCCTTTGATAAATTCAAGATTTTTAAAGTGATGGTTGAGACTGAGACAAGTCTGAAGTTGAAATATTTGAGATCGGACAGAGGTGGAGAGTTTACATCTACTGAGTTTAATATTTTTGTGAAGAGCGTGGAATAAAGAGGCAAATGTTTGTTCTGCGAACCCCACAACAGAATGGCATTGTAGAGAGAAGAAATAGAACTATCCTTGACATTGTAAGGACTATAATGATTGAAGGAGATGTACCACAGATCTATTGGAGAGAAGAGGTTAGCACTATAGTCTATACATTGAACTGAGTTCAAATCCAGCAAGGCACTGGTAAGACACTTTATTAACTTTGGTACGATCATGTTCCTACAGTAAAATACTTTAGAATTTTTGGAAGCAAATGTTATATCAAAAGAGATGAATATTTAAGGAAATTTGATTCTAGATGTCATGAAGGAATATTTCTTAGTTATTGTACAAAAATAAAATCATACAAATGCTTTAACAAAAGGTTGAGAAAGATAATTGAAAGTGAAAATGTCAAAGTGGATGAAGAAGTGGAAACGCAAGAGTCTACTACTAATGCATATCCAAAGACTCCAAGGTATGTAAGGTTAAATTATTCAGAAAATTAGATTATTGGTGATAGGAATCAAGGTGTTCAAACTAGAGGAAGAATTGTTAGAAATGAAATTTGTTTTATTTCTAAGATTGAACCTAAGGATGTCAATGGAGCATGCAAAGATGAAAGTTGGGTTAAAGCGATGGAAGAAGGATTAGAACAGATTGAGAAAAATAAGACATGGATTCTTGTTCCCAAATCTAAGAAAAAAAATGTGATCGATACTAAATGTATATCCAGAAACAAATTGAATGAAGAAGGTGAAGTGGTTTGAAACAAAGCCAGACTTGTTTGCAAGGGATACTCACAGATGGAAGGTATTGATTTTGAGGAGACCTTTTCTCCTTTTTCTAGAATTGAATTTGTTAGGATGTTTATTGCCTATGTTACAAATATTTTAAGGTCTATTAGATGGATGTTATCTCTACATATTTAAATGGAGAGTTGGAAGAGGAATTCTATATTGAGCATCTTGATATTTTTCCTTTGACCGATGAAGATGACATGGTTTTTTGATTGAAGAAAGCATTATGTGGATTGAAACAAGCACCTAGAGCTTGGTATGCAAGGTTAGATAAATATTTATTGAGACTTGGTTTCAGTAAAGGTATTGTTGATAGCAACTTATACTTAAAATTTGATCATGATAATATTTTGATTGTTGAAGTCTTTGTGGATGATATTATTTTTGGTGGAAATGATAAGTTGAGTAAGGAATTTGTTGATAAAATGTAGAAAGAGTTTGAGGTGTCCATGATAGGTGAGATGAAATTTTTTCTTGGTCTGCAAATTACACAATCTAATAAAGATATTTTCATTTTTCAGTCCAAGTATGTGAAAGAATTGTTGAAGAAATTTGGTATGGATGATTCAAACCTTATTTTTTACTCCTAGGGTTACTGGTTGCAAATAGAAAAATAATTATGATTTTCCTACAGAAAATAACACAAGATATAGATCAATGATTAGAGTATTACTATACTTGACACAAACAAGACCGGATATTATGAATGTTGTTTGCATTGTTTCAAGATTTCAAGTAGAACCGAAGGAATCACATGTTGTTTTGAAAATGGTATTCAGGTATTTGAAAGGGACAGTTGATTATGGATTATGTTATGGAAAGGATGGTGATTTTACATTGAATGCTTATATTGGTATGGATTGGGCAGGTAATGTGGATGATAGAAAAATCAGAAGTGGTGGAGCGTTCTTTTTGGGAAAAAGATTAGTTTCATGGGAAAGTAAAAAGAAAAATTACATTTCACAATCTACTACTAAAGTTGAATATGTCATTGTTGTTAATTGTACACAAGTGATATGGATGAAGCAAATGTTGAAATATATCAGAGTAATATTGATGAGCCAATTTCTATATGTTGTGACAATTCAAATGCTATCAATATTTTAAACTGTGTGTTACAATCAAAGACAAAGCATATATCTTGCAAATATAATTTATTGAGAGACAAGGTCAATGTGAAAGAAGTCAGATTGGAATATGTATCTACTAAAGAGCATATTGCAGATATCTTCACGAAGCCCTTGCCAAAAAATACTTTTGAGTATATGCAAGGTAAGCTTGGGGTAATTGCCCCTCTTGATCAGCGTTAGAGATGCATTAATTTGCATTGGTCTAGTGTACTTATAGATATCATCATTATTATGGATTGATGTTTTTGGTGGCTACTACTCAGGGGGAGTAGTTAGCTTGATAAGTCAGATGTTCAGATTTTTGGCTTCTATGACTTAGTGCATATATGTGCCTTTGTCATTGATGTCAAAGGGGTAAAGAGAGTTATGTGAAAAACAAGGTATATGCATATGGAGAGAGAGTTATGTGAAAAGAGGGAGAGATTGCTTCATGATTGTCAAGGTTTGTTAGAGAGACTCTGAAAGATAATGTGGACATTGTTGGTAGTACAGTTGATACGGTTTCTTTGTGCATTGATTTGGTTTTCACATCATATGTTGCTATCAATACCAAAGGGAGATATTATTGAGAGATTGTTGGATATTGTGCATATATGTGTTGACATTGATGTTTTTCAATTATGTCAACATATTCCTACTGTTGATGATAGTGTTCATTTGTGTTCCCGAGATGTTCAGTAAGAAGATCACTTTGGTATGGCTATTGTGTTATATATAAGATGTTGCGAAGGAACAGATGGTTTCATTGATGTTTGTAGTTGATCTATGTCAACCTATAGAGGTTCGCATGATGATTTGAGTAAGCTATGATTGATGTATCACAGACTAGTATTTTGGTTGTTCAAGCAGAGACAATGTTTCAGTTCTTGGATCGGTGTTGATTGCTTATGCAATATTCTTGGTTGCTAACCTGGTGGTGATTTCAGGACATGGATGTGTGTCCTCAACTTGAGTAGTTTGTGATTTGGATGCTAGAAAGTTATCTTTCTTGTATGACAAAGGTTACTAATTGGTGTTCTTGATAAACATTGCAGAGATAGTTATGAATTCTGAGACCGAGTTGTTCTTGTTGTTGTCATTCCATTTCATGTTTCTTTCTAATGTTTCTAGATCATGTCCTATTTGTGTTGATGGATCGCATTGGGTTATGTGATTGGGTTTGGTGATTTTCATGTGGCGTATTTTTGTTCTTATTTGTTCTTGGTCGACTTGATGGTGTAGTGTGTTGTGAAGGATCGTGGAGTGATTTATGGATCTGGAGCGTGTTCGAGGATGTTTTCATTGATCATTTCTATGGACCTTAGCCAACATTCAATGGATTGCATTGTGTATTGAGCTATAATGAATTAATATTTTGTAATTAGGTCCATAGCCGACCTAGTTGAAATAAATTTGATGTAATGTATAAAAGATGTAATCATTTTTTATTGCAAAGGTGTGTGAATGGTATGGAAGAGTGAATGTGAAGAGGTATGAGTGTAATTTGCAATGAAGACAAAGATGTCATGCACTTCATTGGAATTGTATTGGCATATCAGAGATGCTATCTGTCAGTTTGTGAGATATGAACTTTTGTCCATTATGAATTGTAATCAGAGATTGATGTAAGGTAGTGAGCCTTCTTTGGGTTGAAGCCCTTGTTGTATTTGAGCAGTGAGCTCTAGGCAATGTGCCTAAATGCATGTGCATTCCCTTTGTAATACTCCTAAAAAGGTATAGTTCTTTTAACAGAGCACATTCATCTTGTGGATTTTATCCTCACCGTGGTTTTTACCTTAACCGGGTTTCCACTTCAAAAATCTTGATGTTATGTGTTGATTAATATGTTGTGATCTTGCATTCATGTTTATCATTCATATCTTTAATTAATTTTATAAGGTGGTTAAATATTTGAAGTTTTGGGACATAACTAATTCACCCCCCCCCCCCATTTGTTTGTTGCCTTAATTCTAACATAACCCATACTATCACTTTTCAAACCATCCAAGAATTTCCTTCCTTCAACCAAACAAACTCTAACACTAGTACAAATTTCACTCTTATGATTCTCTATCAAAGGCAACAATACTTGTTTCATCCCATTTGCAATAATAGTATACATATTCCTTCTTCCATCATGCAAATCCTATCTATCATACTGTCATGGTCTACCCAACAAAATATGACACATCCATAAGCATAATATCACAAAGAACTTCATCGTGATAAGATCCTATCTTCAATTTCACCAAACATTGTTCACTTACTAGTACCTTATGATCATCATTTATCCATTCAATCTAATGCCATATGCTCATCCTTTGGTTTCCAACTTGAGTGTTGAATGAGATCCTTGTTATCTTCCCTCGATGTCAAACACACTCGTTCAAGGCATGCTCTCCAAATTATGTTTGTATTTGGTTGCTCACAGTCAAACCATCCATCTCTTGCATGGCCTGCTTGATAATATCTCGACATGATTGAAAATGTATTCTAAATGTGCCACATTGTGCAGTCTACACCAACCAACCAGAGAGAAACATACCTTCCACCTATAGTTCTTCCTCAATCAATTCTTGATCATTTCCTTGAAATTGTTTGCAAACATGGTGGCTCTATCACTAGACTCGACAAATGGGATCGATTTAAAGATATCCTAAAAGGACATCTTTCTTTATAGTACCATCTCCACCCTTGATAAAAATGTCAAACAATTCAACTCTTCATGCTCAGTAGTCCCATGAATCTTACATTCGCAAGGTGATGTCGATTCGGACAAACTTTGTGGATGTAATTGTACATTCAAAGCCTCCTGAAATCTAGAAACATGAACCCGATAAATGCCTTTACCATCAAATCATTGCTCGTCCACTTAGAAACCTTTTCTTTTTTTTGGAATTCTTGATCTTTATTTTTTATTATTTTTCACTTTTTTTAGATTTTTCGGCTTTTAAAGAGATCTATCATATCTCAAATGTAACTTGAAAGATCATACTCGTTGATAGCTCCACGAATGTACTTTGTTCAAACCCTCCTTATAGCACCAATTTATGTTTATGTGAGTGTTATTCCACTACTACATGCAGAATCGAATACTTGGAATTTCGAATGAAACACCAAATATCCAACTCTCTCTTGAATAAGGATTCTCATATGCTAAACAACCTATACAGATTGTGTGATCAAATGAGACAACCTCAAGTTTCCTTCTTATTGTAGACTTAACTTAGTTATAATGATGTGATATGTTGGTTATCACAAAGGGACTTACGTTGTTCAATCAATGGATACCAACTTCTTCCAATCAAACGAATTGCAAAGAGAAAGCGTTTAGAGAAAGTTATTCTACTCCTAGATTGAAAGAAAATGTGGATGTCTTTGTACCTCTACTAGACTTAGTTTAACCATCGACATCAACCAAGCTAGTGTGATCTCTTAAGGTAGACGTAAGTTGTTCACACTATCGCCATTCCATTAACACCATTCATCGATGCATAACAATGTGCAAACAACAATCGAAGTAAAGCTCATAACTATGTCATTTGACCACACAAGGTTTACTTACAATCACCAAGCAATAAGTGGTTTGGTCTATGTGAGTTCCCCAAAGATGCATTTGAAATATTTTATATTCAAATAAACACTACTTATAATCAACATGAAATGAAATCCTAATCTAAGTGAGGAAATGTATAAACCGTACAATATGTCAAAGCAACACAAGTAATCCACCATGAAGACCAACAATGAATTAGCAATTACTTTGATAGCGTTATGGAAACAATTTCAACAAGTCTCCTCTCCTACTCTACTCTATCTCTAATTTAATCTCCTCTCTCATATGTTACAAATGAGAAGGTTTTGGCCTTTTATAGTAGTCCTAAGTACAATGAGTGGCCAAGATTGATTTGGAATCAAGGGCCAAAATTAATCCAACACAGCCCTAATTAGGGTTTCATAACCTCCACTAACAATTGTTAAATGCCCATCCAATTACAACAGAGCACCACCTTGTAGGCCAATAAGAAAATTACAATGTTTTGTGGGCCAATGAGAAGAGAGGTTAGGTAAAAGTTTAGAGAAGAAGCCACCAATCAATAAGCCAATAATAAACATCACATGGGCTTACAACAAATTTTCCTTTAGAGATAATCATCTTTGACTTTTCCCCTTTTTGCAAGTTCAATGAATCTGGACATAATATGATGAAGCTCTACCACAGGGACACTTGGCATGATCTAAATGGTTGAAGAAATGGGTGCCACCTCAGCATGCTTATCTTATAGGCTTAATAAATACCATTTGTCCTCTTCATAATCTTCTTCAACTCTTGGGAATCTTGCCTTGGCTTGTTCTCAAATTTTTTAATTAATCTTTAACATGTCTTCGAGCTTGTACTTGTAGAAATGATGTAAGTGTGGGATGTAGTTAGAGTATCCATTGAAATTAGATTTCTCAAGGAAATGCAAGTTTTCGTGATTTTATTCTATCCTTGACTTGTAAACTTGATTCTTCCTTGATTGTTCATCCTCCATCCTTTGCTCCTTGATTTTAAACTTTCACCCTCACTAGCTTTTGTCATCCTTTAACCTGCCATACAATACCATATGTTAGATTTTTGAATTTTGAAAGCTAGTTGCAAATCATAATACGGAAAGTAATGGGAAATTTACTACATAATGACCTCTTCCCCAATGAATCAACATTATTATTTTTTGAACCAAAATCAAGATGTCTCTAATGTCTATGCTTTGAATCTGATGCATTGTTATTGAACTTCCACTACATGATCCTTTGCCATTATGCAACTATGGATTTTGAACTAAGGCCATGCAATTA
Organism: Thuja plicata; assembly: GCA_018584345.1. NCBI lineage: Eukaryota > Viridiplantae > Streptophyta > Pinopsida > Cupressales > Cupressaceae > Thuja > Thuja plicata. The sequence goes on from MU224516.1 coordinate 1,570,773, forward strand.
GGCAATTATTTTCATAATTAAATGTGGTACATATACCTTACTAGAGTTTAAGAATTTATAGACAAAATCTCAAGCTGTAGATATTCGTTGTTTAAGGTATCTGATTTCATAATCAGGGACATTCTTATATGGTATTTGTTGTTATCTCTCAAGATCGTCCTGCTTAGTGTGTTTGATTTGTTCCTTACTTCAACTGTTGATGAGCAATGTGTGGATCTAGTCTACAATTGATTTTAGCTTGTACAGGTGTTTGATCTGCTCATTGAGTTAATCGATCTTGGACTTTACAAGCTTGGATATGTACTTTGCAAATTGGGAGGTTTTGCTTTGACTAGGTTTGAGTTTGTTCTTTGATTTTCAACACCTAGATGTAATCGATCTGGCCTTTGAATAGATTTGATGTAGACCACAATTTACATTGTAGCTTGTAGCCTTATGGGTGTTCTTTTGATTGAATTTTGGACTTGTATGATCCAGCAATTTTGATTTCCAACATTTTCAGACTTGATCGTGAACATTGATCCACATTAAATATAGGCTTGGCTTGTTCAAATATAATTAATTAGTGATGTAAGTAAACCTACTCTTCTCTTCATTTGATCTTTCTTGAGCTGATTGAGTTTACAATTTGAAATGAAGTGGCTCTTTTATGTGACTATGGAGTCCTAAAGACAAAGTCTCTTTTCCAAACCGACTTGGTTGGGGGATAAATAACAAGCATTTGGATAAAATCGTTCCCCATCCATTAATTTTGAATCATCCTCATTGATATTTGAAATCGTTGCCCATGAATATTTAATTAAGGCCCCTTTCTCCATTAAAATCTCACCATCTCCACTCATTATAATTCAAACCCCCTCAATATTTCAAAATTGGTCCCCATTAGCTTAAATGCATGGCCTTGTATTAAATATAGGAGTTTTGTATTGGTTATTGGCAGCATTGCATCGAGAAGGCTCATTATTATCCATCCAAGGCTTACATTTTGAATTTGCATTTAAGGTGAGGTCATATGTTTGATTAGGCCAGTTCTATAAGGTCTCACGTTAGATTTAGGGCCATACTTGGGCATCTTTACATTGGATTTCAGACCTGATTTATAAACTCAAGGCGACACATTTGAAATAGAACCAGATCTACGCCTGCAAGTTCAAACTTTAGGGCATAGCTATTGTTTTAGGCGCATACGTTTGTTGATGGGGCCATACGCTTAGTGATTAAGACCTCATTTAGGCCCACTCTTATTGGATTTAGGCTTGATCTTACCATATCATTTGAATTTGGGGCTACATTTATTAGATATAAGGCTAGATGTTTCCCATTTGTGACCCCGCATTTGAGGCCTAAGGCCTATTTTATTTAAATTCAAGCCACGTGTTTCCCATTAGGACCTATAGGTATGATCCTCATGCCTCACGCCCAAATTTGGGGTTGCATTGATTGGTTTTACGGTCTACCTTATGGATTGATGGCCACACACTTCAGTTTAGGACTTGATGCTTAGAATTTTGAGCCCATACATTTCATATTAGGGCCTTCTTTTCATCGATTTAGGCTCAGATGTTATCCATTTAGACCCACACATTTTGTATTTAGGACCCATGCTTACATGTTTCATGTTTGGGGGTAGATTTATGTCCAACTTAGAACCTTATTTGATCTAAGCGCACGCGCTACCCATAAAAGTCTGATTTGGGACCAGATTTGCATTAAACTTAGGCCTTATTTCACTGAATTTAGTCATGATCTTAATCAGATCATGCGCATGTGTTTCCTCATGGGTCTAGTTTACATCAATTTTAGGCTCAAACTTAAGAGTTTAGAGCCACACATTTGGCATTGGGCGGCTCTATCTCACATGTTTGAGTTCAATTGTGGCTTATGTTTAGGGTTTTGAACCCATACGTTTCATATTGGGGCTTGATCAACTCGAATTTGGGCTCAGATTTGGGGCCTAGAGCCACACGTTTCTATTTTGAGTATAATTTAGGCCTCCCTTGCATCAAACTTAGGCCTAGCCTCAATAAATCAGGCCAACCCATTTTGATTTAAACCTGCTGATTGGTCAAAGCCTCACGCATTTGAGTTTAATGGTTGCAAATTTTGAGGTTAGGCCCATGTTTATCCAAGATAGGGGGGTCATACTTAGCCTTACAAGGCAATTCGAACTTGGTGAGCGAGGCTTGTGATTGGTGGATCCCACTCCTTCATGCCTCAATTGCCACATGAGAAGGTGGATTCCACTCCTTGATGTGGCAACCTTAAAGGGGAAGTAGCATTTTTTATTTTCTATTTTTTATTTTTCCTTTATGGCCATTCAAACTTAGGCAATCTTAAAAGGCTAAAGTTATACATTGGCTTAACCTAAACTTTAGCTTATAGTTCTCAGACTCTCCTCCTTCAGCGTATCATCATATGTCATTGTAACACCTCCCACAGCATCATCTTGGCTGAGTTCAGGGCTCATCCCTTTAGGTTGGCTGACATCTTCAACCTAGTTTGGTTTCTTCACCGCCTATGTTGCTTCGCAGACTCTTCGGATGGTCGGAGTAGATACTTTTACCTTGCCTATTGCCCATCTGTTGAGCTAGCTAGATCTGACACCTCCTCTAGAGCTCATTGCTGGTATGCGCAGGCCACTTCCCTTTTGGGTTCCATCGGGATTGATATTGATCGTCTACCCCCCCTTTTAGTTTTCTTTGGACACTCTGGCTCATCTTCTCCCCTCCAGACAGGAGTTGAATGAGCATGTCAGACTTGACATCTACAGGCAGTACATCATCTCGACCTGGACCAACCCTAGTGGGGGTTTACGTCCGAGGATGGCCTTTTATGCTAAGCACTTCTTACACATCCAGGATGGGATCATCGTTCGACCCAGATATTTATCACAGCGTTGGTGCCATGCTCTCCAAATCGCGCTGGGATCTTTCAGAGTTGGCTCTCACCGCCTGCGAGCACAGACTGATCATCACATTGACAGAGAGGATCGTATTTGTAGTTTATGCACATTGTCTGAGATTGAGACCGAGGCACATTTCATTTTTCGCTGCCCTATATACTATGAGATCAAAGGGAGGTTCTATTGCTTATTCAGAGATTGTAGCTCCTTGACTTCCTTCTTTTGCTACGCTGACAAGAGGTGTCTGGCACTCTATTTAAGGGAGACGGTTCAGCTCCGTGACCATACCCTGCAGCTTCTATTTCCCCAGAAGCTGGTCACCAAGCAGCTCATTACGGATTTCTTCTCGCCCTCACCCCCGGCTCGGGGTGTGAAGCGGCCCTCATGTGCCTCCACCATCGGTCACTCCAGATCTATGCCTCGCAGTGCTTCTACTCATCAATGACAGACCACCAGTAGATCACGGCGACGACTCCATACCCTTATTCTTTCGGGTCACTATCCTTCTGTGTTGGATTTCTTTCCACTCGGGAAGGACCCCTAGTCCTTGCCCTAGTGGTTCTTTGTTCTCTGCTTCTTCTTGTTTGGTTCCTTGTTCTTTTTGTTGTTCCCCCAACCACTGTTTGGTGGTCCGCTAGTTTATTGCTTTTTGGTTGTTTGTTTCATGTCCCATAGACCCTTGTTGGTCTTCCGTTGGACATTAATAAATTTATCTTATCTTATCTTATTATCTATCTCATACTTAGCCAAATCTTGTCATTTTTCAAATTTTTTGGACATCTTGATTTTTGTGAAGGCTTGCGAAATTTCAAATTGTTGTCAAATTTGCTCTACCACCTAAACCTACCAGCGAAAAGAGGGGCTCCCCATTTGCAATGGGGCAATGGTGTGAAAACCTTACAACAATACCTAATGACATCATGACTACTAGAGACAAAAGGATAAGAACCCAAGTCCTTTAAAAAAAATCGGTGCAGCAGAAAGATCCTCCTCAACAAAAAGCACCATGTTAAGGATCTAACATAGTTCAACATCCTTTCAAACAAAATGCAGCTCTAGCAAGCTTAACTGTTATAAGCTATGTGTGGGTGGTGGGAAGGGGTTAAGGGGCAGTATGGGAGGAACAACAATGGGTTCCTACTTTCTAGTTTAATGATTTGCATCAACTTTATAGTAATCAATAGCAAAACAAGGGTGTTGTCCCTTACATAACCACAACCCAAAGGTATTGAAACTAACAACCAAAAAAATTAGCAAAACAAGGGTGCTACCCCTTACAAAGACTGGCCAAAAAGGTCAAATACAACAAGGTCAATAATAGATCATTAACAACACACTAGCATAACATCTAGTAACCCACATCAAGAGTGGGTAGACAACTCACCCATGTGGGGAGGAGAATGAGAAATTGAAGAACGATTTTTCCTACATCATCGGACCACCAACCATGCAATACAATCACTAGGATCCCCATGATATGTAAACGGATCTAGACTATTTGCATAATTGAATGCTTAAATATTAAAAAAAACAACTTAGCGGAAGACTTAATTCATTTATCATAAATGAAATTATGCATCAAAACTTAAGGTGAGAAACAGAATTGAGAGAGAAGAAGATAAGAAGGTGCAAACAGAGTTTGATTACGG
>MU224516.1:1589385-1646538 GCA_018584345.1 Thuja plicata
ATTCATGATGGTATGATTACAAATTTAATAGTGTTTTTATTGTTTAAATGTTTACTTTTTATGATACTATGTGACATTCTAATCTTAACTCATGCTTCTAGGCTGCATATATATCAAAATATGTATAGATATAAAAAAAAAATTTACATATTTTTGTACTAACGAACCCGAACCCAAACCCCTTTTCAAAATTTTGGCGAACCGGCGAACCGGTTCTTCGAACTCAAACCCGAACCGGCATCCTAGTGTTAAACTATGAACATGATGATGAAACTTTATGGCAGCACCTAAGCCTTTGGGCATTTTTAGTTTTACTTTTCTTAGTTTCTATTTTAAACTTATATTTTTGTTAGCATATGCATATTGACAATCCGATAATGAATTGAAATGGCATTGAAATGTTACTATTTACTTTGAGTATTTACTAAATGGAATTGAAATGTTGTACGTTAAGGTTATATGATATTTAAATGGCATGCATTGTCCATATTTTCATATGAATGTAATGTATACTTGCAAATTTCCTTATATATTTGAAAATTTCCCTATATTTACATAGCCGTCCCCTTTGTCGTCCCCCGCCATCCCCGTCCCGGAAACTCGGGGTAACCTTGATAAAGGGTGCATGAAATAATTTTTAAATTGTTAAAATCTCTAAATTTCAAGGGTTTTTTAAATTCGCTGATTCGTGGCCAATTCGCAATTCGATTCGGCCTTGCCGATTCCGATTCTCGTTACTTTGGAATGAAGTGTCAAAGGCTGTGTGAAATGAAAGAAAGTCAACATTAAAAAAGGAAAGGACCGTGACCAGTATAGAAAGAAAGATTGCAATAAATGCCCAATAAAATGCATAATATAGCAAATCAAGCTTTTGCGTAAGCATTCAGGTAGGCACAAACAATCAAGGATTAAAAGCCAGCAAACAAATGGTATGACACACATGCATAAATTCCAACATGGCAAGATTCGACCATTCAGAAAAGCTATTCATGAAGTTAAGAGCTACATGGAAATAATAATAGGGTGCAGCCGTATAAGACCCAATATAGGCATAAACGAACAAAATGTTCCACAGCCTGCTTATAGTAAAAATGCCAGCATATTGAGATTAAATAAGTTGTAAAGGCTGCAGCAAGCAATTATTATCAAGTGAAGAATAGAAATTACCAGCAAAGTGAAAAGAAATGACAACATGAAGCAAAGCAACTGTCATATCAAAATGTATCCTACAGCAGCTGCAATCCCTGAAATGCATTCTCAAAAGTGTCGGGCTGAGATTGTGAGGGTCGTCCAACTGCAAACTCATCTAATGATCTGTGAAACTCTAAAAATGGATTTCCATTTGCATTAGACTAAAGATACAGCAGTCCTTGATTGAAATTCATCCACGGTACTCCCAAGTTCAAGGAAATATGTTGAGGATAATGAGGTGCAAAGTAAGCCCAGTAAAGATAGACATACACAGAGATTTCTTTTACTCCACGTGAGCTCATTCATTTTATGAAGAAATAATATATTTAAGAGCTCATTTTTATCTCAAAGATAGACACGTGATTTTCTACAGCTCCTGTCTTAAATTTAAAAAAAAATGAGCTCATGACTTTTATAAAGAGGCCCTTGTTTTTATTGAAACATTAGATCATGTAACATTGTAAAAGGAGCTGCCACAAGTGAAGTAAAGTGAAATGTAAGAAGAAGATGGGTGAGTAAAATAGAATAATAACTCATAATATAAGGTCATGTGCCCTAATATCAAAAACTCATAACAAAAGAAATGAAGAACAAGTGGGAAGAAATAAAACAAAAAGGTGACAGAAGAGACCAGGGGTTTGAAGCAATAAACAGGCATAAAGAAGAACGATGTCAATATTTAACAGTCCTCTCAGGCTGTTAGTGATGGCAGGCAGCAGAACAGCATTTAACAGTTCTCTCAGCCTGTTAGTGATGGCAGGCAGCAGAACAGTAATGGGCACTTGCAGTGGTGGCATTATATAAAGCAAGGATTCTTCAAAGTTCTACATGCAGGATTGCTTGCAGTGATGGGGCACTCCTTGCCTGCATTTTTATGGGTTCTCAGTTATCTTGATTTTGTATAAATAAGATCTCTGAGCTCGTTTCTAGGTTAGATCATATTAGGGCTGTCCGTGCTCATGTGAGCTCTGCGACTTTGTATATATTCTCAGTGCTTTTCATTTTCAGTTAGCCTCAACGTGTCAAGAGATGTTATGGTCTTTCTACAAATCTGCAACCATGTTGGATCAAGTGATCCAAAAAAAAGTTTATTTCTATCCTACTTGTTGTTTAAGAGCAAATGTTTTATTCATTCTGTAGGAAGCTAAAGTTCCTAAATGTGTAGACTATTGATGTGCATTCCTGAGAGGAAAAGGTTAAAGTTTATCTAATGAATAGCTTCTTGAAGTTAGTTAATCAAATTAGCTCTCGTTTTCGTATTTTCTTTTAGTACTCTCTTTCCATTTTCCCTTACAAAGTGAAGTTGTGAGAGCTAATTGAAAATCTACAATGACCTTATAATTCTAGAGATTATCCTACGAGTCAAGTCCCACATTCACAAGCTTCCCATTCTTGATATCCATGAGAGCATATAGATTTGAAGTGAGAATAAATCTGGAAATCAACATGGAAAATGGGCACAAAACAAGTTTCATACGTTGCCTTTTAAGCACCAAAACAAAGGTCTAGGAGCAGAGCCCTAACAGGGTTGATATACACAAGGGTCAATGAGTGGAGAACCCCTGCCAAGAGCAAATTAAGGCCTTCAAGACTACACAAACCTTCATAGCACATGCCATTTTTCATAAATTGCTAAAAACCCTTTAAAATTTTAAATCGCACAAATATGCCTACATGGGTTAAATTTGCTTAAGGGTTTTAAAAATATAAAATGTATTTTCACAATTTACCTGCAGTCTGGCAAGTCTGTGTCATAGGCTCACAATGTACTCATGGTAAGTCTACACACAAACTCATGGAAACTCAGCCCTAGAAATCCAAAAATTTCAAAGGTTGACTTAGCACAGAAAAATCTTTGCAAGCATTGGAAAGTTGCTCACAAGTACTCACAGTGAGCTTGTAATTCATGGTTTAGGCAACATTTAAAGGGATTTCCTAAAGCACTTGCATTTACAAAAGAAATCCAACACTTACTCCATTGGCATTCACTTCTTCCCCATCGTACTCAATCAATTCAAGAACCCATGCTACTGATTTCTATTTGTAAAGAAAAAAGGAACAAAAAACTTGTACCATCCTAAATTGTAAGCACATATAATTAGATACTCAATTAGGCCCCATTTTAGCATGTATGGGCTCCCGCATCGATTTCTAGTACTCCAACCCTGATTCCGCTTTTAATTCCGGCATCCTCTCTTCAATTGAGACCCCTGGTCAAATTTCTTTAATTTTTAGGGAGAATAGGCTGACTTGGTCGGCCTATTTCTGGGAATAGGTCGAACCAGTCAGCCTATTCCCCAATGTTTCCTCTGAAATTTGAACCGGAGGCTTGTCTCAACAATTGAGCAAAAAATCCAAATTCCCGTTGGCCCTCTTTGAGTTTTGAGCTCCAAAATGCTTGTGAGGGGTATATAAGAAACTTACCTCTCCTCATTTGGATAATAAGATCACAAGTGTTCAAGCTCTCTCCTACAATTTCACATCCCAAGCATTCTAAGACAGATTTCAAGCACTCAAGGCAGTCAAGGCATTTTCAAGACAATCTTCTCCATTGTAGCACGCTTCTCTCCCATGATGGCCAAGTAGAGGAGATCACAATCAAGGAAGAAGATCACCTCTATTCATTCAAGCATTCATTCCATCCTCCTTCATATCAAACATTGTGCCAAACTACAACATTCATTATGCAAGGCATGTCTTTCATGATTCCCTTGTAGGTTATTGTGTGGAGTCAAGCTATTGCATTAACATTTGTACACATTCAAAGAAGCATTTGTGTTGCCAAGGCATAAGACACTTCATGTTCCTAATCTAGCCTTTACTCTATGTTAGCACGCTTCTTTATTTCATTTCAATGACAAGGTTGATTCCAAACCGGGGTTTAACTGAGGCAAACCCCTCTCTACACAACAATTTTCTTCTTTTCTGTGTGCAGGATTAGGTGGCGCCAGTATCGGGATCGGAACCGGAAAGTACAGGAGCCCGGCTATAGTCTGCAACTGGAACCATTGAAAAGTGCGGGGAACAGGCTCACCCAGTCAACCTAGTCCCTCCAAACTTCAAATTAAACCCATAGGTCAGTTGCAGTTTTTGGTTTCTGTTTATCGTATTAAAATCAGTCTGTCAAGTTTTTGTCAGCCTGCATGCACAGAAAGTCAACCTTTTCCTTCATTTCATCCTAGATCTCACATCTCCCTATCAACTATCCTCTTTTCCACATTTCATTTAGCGAAGGATCACGATACCCATTCAACACTTGGGCCCTTCTAAGTCTAGTGGATCATTTTCCTTCTTAATGTGACATAGGAAATAGGATCTCATCCCATTGATCCCCACTTCTTATGTTACAAAACTAAAAAGAAAGCAAATAGCAAAAAGAATAACTAGAATCTTTGAAAAACAAATTAAGAAGCAAAAAATCTTATTTCAGCCATGGGGACCATAGCAGCTTACTTGGAAATGAGTGGTTCACAGACACAACGACAAATGCTGACAATTGTGATATTGCTATCAAGATTCAACTGTGTAGTGTTTGAGTCAAACTCATTGTCCCATATTTCATGAGTAGTGGTTCACAAGAACCCATCTCTCATGAGAATGAATAGAACACTTAGCACTCATTGCATCCAGGTGATGCTCACAAAGGTGAAGCACAAGGACTTCCCGGGGGGTCTCCCATCCCACTACTACTCCAGCTCAAGCATGCTTAACCACGGTTTCCTTCAAGATTAAGGCCACTTTGCTTGCAACCCCATTGCAAAACCTTCAACAAGTGTTGTGCCTTATGAACCATTCATTATAAAGCCCCTCAAGCTCATCAATTGATAAGTAGGAGATATTTTCCACAGCTGACAATGATCAATTTTCCTTCTTCACAGCTGCACATGCAAAATGCATATTGATCATGGTAATTGAGCGTTGCAAACAGGTGGTTGTGTTAGGAACAACAAACTGAATAGAAGAGAATAGCAAAATGAATAGCTTGAATCTTTGAAAAACAGATTGATTAAAAACAAATAAAAAGATAACAATTCTGATTTCAGCCATGGCCATTGCAGCTTACTCGGAAATGAGTGGTTCACACACACAATGACAAATGCTGGCAGTGATTGATTTTTCCTTCTTCACAGCTGCACATGTAAAATGCAAATTGATTGTGGTTATTTGTGTGTTGCAAACAGGTGTCTAGGATAGTTAACGGGAGGATTTAAGGTTTGATAAGGGCTGAGAGGGGCCTTGTGGGGCCCCCAGACCTCTTTTGTTCTTCCTTTAATTTCACTAATTTTCTTCAAACAAATTCAGCTATGTTTGGACATCCCCAAGAATTAGGACTTCCAAAAAAAAAGTCATTTCAATGACACACGCACCTGAATATCATGGGGACAAGGGGCCTCATCCACAATCCCCATGTCTTCGAAATGCTAGTGAATGGGGACACTGGATTATCCCATGTAGCTCCAACCTTCATCACCATCTCATACACACTACTATAAAATAGAGTGCACCTAATAATAATCATAAAATCAAATAAAGAGAAATTGAAAAGCTTAGGCAGCACTGGATGGATGTACAATAATGACCAAAATAGGCCAATGGGACTGAACTATATTGAAAAGGGGTTACTGTCAGAAAGAGCGCCCTAACAAAAGAGCATCGCCTCAAACCAAAAAAGGACTCAACAAGAACGTAATAACAGATAAAAACACATTCAGATATGCTAATAAAGCAGACTATTACAGAGAGGAGGGTCACTGGGACTGAACTACATTGAAAAGGGATTACTGTCAGAAAGAACACCCTAACAAGGGAGTATCAAACAGACTAAAAAAAAACTCAACAAGAATGTAATAACAGATAAAACTACAGCACATCTTTAAAAGCTGAGAAATGTTAGTAGCTGCCAGTTTGCTTTAGATAAAGAATACAAAGGTTACATTCAGATATGCTATTAAAGCAGACTGTACAAGAAAAATGAGTAACTCCCTGTCATCAACAGATCCGAGAAAAGGTGAAGTAAATACCTATTGACCCCATGCATAAATTAGGCTTATCAGGCATAGGGAACCCTGATAAAATCTAATGTTTGAATCTCCAATGCAATACCATCCAATGGTGAAGAAGTATGAATAAAAGTACGAATGTCTAAAAAAATAGTTGGTCATCAAGGAAGACAGTTTGCAGTTTGCTCTACCGGTGCTCATAATGGAATCAAAAGACTGTTAGACGATAGGTGAGTCACTCCCTCACATCAAAAGGTATCAGAAAAAAGCAAAAGTAAATATCTGAAGACTGCCAAAGAATATCCTCCAGAAAATAAACAAAGCTGATGGGGCATTATCGACCCCATGCATAAATTAGGCTGATGTAGCATAGGGAGCCCTGACAAAATCTGGCATAAATTTCTTCAATGCAATTCAATTCAATGACCGATGAGTTTGTTCTACCAGTACTCATAATGGAATCAAGCGAAGAGGTAATTGGAGTAACGTGTCACTATTCTGAAGCCAGCAACATCTGAGTTCCCTTCTTGATGTACGAAGATAAATATATCTAGTCGGGGTATCTTAAAAACAAATAGAGACCCCTTCCCATAGAAACCTCTTAGAGGACAATAATATGTCCTTATAAAATTAGCCACCAAAAGAAGAATTGTTTCTCTGACTGCAGCTCCTGTCATGAGTAGTGAATTTAAGTCATGCTTATAATGTATTCCTACAAGATAACTGTTATATCAATTCATTAGCAACCAGATGACCTATGATAGGTGTGCTTCATGTATTGAACTCGGACACTTGTTTGAACATGTCATTTTATGTTGGTCCACACGTGTATGTTTAATACTTAGACAAATAGACCTCATTTAAGTTAATGTAACTATGCCATTCATCCCTGTAAGAAGATGTAAACAAGAAAAATTCCAAACAAACTTTAATTTCTTCCTCACTCAAATGTAACAAGCATCAAACACCCACAGAAACTCTTAAGACAAACATCTTGTAAAATTCTTATTATAAATAGATAGCAAATGAACAACAAATATACACAGCAAACTGTAAATTACATCTCTGTAACAATCAGACAGCAAAGATTTTGATTCATATACTATTTAACAGCAGCAAATGTCCATAAAAAGACACAGAGGGCTAACTCAAAACATTGAAAGGTCCCTGCTTTTTACTCTCTGGAGCAGTTGTTTAAGAAGCATGTGCCATCCGTGTCTGCTGATGATTTATGTGGTACATATCCCAGTCCATTCCAGTCAAATGAGTTACCACACATCAAAAAAATGTTGCAGTTTCCAAATTACAACAATAATACAGCAACTCACCCCTCTGATGATCTCAAAACATGCCCAAAATATCTGATATTTCCACTGAGGTGATTCTGTCAGCTTTCAATACTTCTATGCATCAAAAATGTTCAGAGTCGTGTCCTTGTGCATAATCATGTTTCTAGCTTTGATTCTGTCCACCCCTCAACAACTCTCTACCACGCACTCTAGGGAAGAATATTGACCTACAACACAATAAGAGAATCGATACTTCCATGGCAAAAAGTCCAATGCCAAGCCAGATAATGAGCGTCCATTTCCAATTCCAAATCATTCTTTTCAGCCAAGGTAGCTCAGAGTTAAGATATAACTCTGCACTATAGATTTCCGGTATGCCTGCTCCCAGAGGGAACTCAGCTCGACGTTCTAAAGTCAATCTTAGACAAGCAGTAGGAATAATTTTCTCAGTAAATTCTGTCATGTCTAAATGCCGTGTCTGTGATTCTGAAGCAAAACCAAGAAGAAAGGGTGTACTCCATAAGAGAGTCTCTGCAAAACGAATGGGAGAACTCTTGAATCGCAGCATACATGGATGACTTGAGACTCCTAAAATCTTGCCTTCAGCTGAGAGGAACTCCAACTTGACCTAATAACAAATTACAGGAATTATGAGATTGTAAGCAAAGGACAATAAGATTGGCAGAAAAAGAAGATAGCTATATTTCTTATCAAGGCTCAACATAAGCAATTGCAAGCGGATTAAACTCTTCTTTTTAGTACAGAAATTCTGTCCTGATCCCAAACAATAAACAAAAAATATATTTTGAATAGCGAAATTGAGGTGCAATGATGGACAAACCTCTAATCAGATATGTAAGACAATTTTGAGTTTGATAAGCGCCATAGATCTTCTAATGCATACACAAATCAAAAAGAAAGAGAAGATATATGTTTTTTGTACCACAGAGCAGTTGAAATAGAGAAACGTGTAATCATAGAACGCCAACTTACAATGACATTCTGATCACAAATATGCAGACAACAAATGTGGATTTTATGCTCGAACTAACAGAAGAGATGAGAATAAAACAACTTAGACAATTTGAGATCCTAAAAAACAGGTGGAGAACTAAAATTCGTATATAAAAGTAGCATTGTCTTAAACCTCAACAATTCTGGGTAGTTAATACAGATACGAAATTAGTGGTTCCAGTAGTCCATAGGACCTCGTGGACATAGTTAGACTCATTTCATTTCATAATTAAGAAGCACCAAACCAGTGATGAACTACACATGATAAAATTAGATTTATGATTGGGAAGTACGAACTTTATTGTTGCAACCAACAGGGGGCCTTAGTTCCTTAACAAGGTGAACAGAGTTTCTAACACCTAATCAACGATTCATTGCAATTGTAAAAATAGCAGCCTTGGCTCAGTAGCTAGGTGAGCCCACTCGTCAGGGTTTCCCACAAAGCTATATTTGAAATAAAAATTATGGGCTGTATTGTAATATGCCCTAAAAACAAGTTACATAAGTCATAAACTTTGGTCTTTAACAGATGACTGTTTTGAAACCAACAGATATAATCCAACTATAGAGCAATTAAAGGTCACTCAGAGGAAGCCACCATTGAATTAAAATTTAGCATCGTCAAGAATTTACCTGAAAGATTCCAAGCTTTATATTATAGTCGGACTCCGGAAGTGTCAATCCAACAGCAACCTCTAGCCTGTGATTGGCTGGTATCAAGCGAGGCGTTACAGCATTCTTCTGGTAATTGTCCTTCATACTGCTATGATTATCCTCCAAATTTGATATTGCGGAACAAGATTGAAGAGATACATATGCAACTGGATGAGGCTTAGTATAATCGAAATACAACGCTTCTTTCATGTGAACCGGTTCCTCAACCATACTATGTATGACAAAAAAACCGAGGACAAAGGCTGCAAGTATAAGCAGTAAAAGTATGCAAAACACATACGACGAAAAAAAGCAGCCCCACCCAATTCTTTTGATTCTTCTCGCAACCGAGGGCTGCAGATGGGAGGGCACTTGAAGAACAGTATCAACTAGAGAGGACATTTTTCCTTTAACGCTTGAAAGAGTGGAAGGAATATGAAAACCCTGGCGCATCAAATAACTGGGCAAAAACAATACACGCAGCATAAACCACACTTGAAATCCAACAGCCTGAATCACTGTGTCGGCCAACCAAAACACAAAAGAACAAGATTCTCTACCTGTAGAGGATGTTTCTGGCATAGAATCAGCTACATTTATAGTTTCATCTCTATATATATCTTTATCTCCGTCCCTTAAAGATGGCATCTCTTTTTCCTCTTCATCTTCCCCTGCTGCAACTGGTTCAACGTCCATTACCTCCCCATTTTGATCTTTAACTGATCCAACACAATTCGACGAAATCTGGCTATTGGTGCTGTCATTCCCCAATGGAAAACCATTGTTTTCCCATGATAACCTGGAAACATTCATCTTCCTCCTCCTCCTCCTCAAGGAATTATTTGAATGAAATCGGGGCTCTGTTGGTTGTTTCTCTGAGCAGGACTCTGCCTCGTCCTCAACACTGCTTTTCTCACAAAAAAATTCCTCCGAGTCCACATAACCCTCTGGATTTTTGTCTGCCATATTTCCCGTTTGCTATGCACAAAGCAATCTGAACATTTATATAGCACAAAACATTTTTATAAATAGAAAACCAATTCAAATGCTTTTACTGGTCCTTCGGCCTGTGCCTAACCATTAACAGTATTCCATCTGAACCCTTCGGTCTTCTCCGATTTAATAAAACAGGTTTGCCCTCTTGCGTCTTTCCCTTTGCGTGTTTATTGCTGCAAATTTTCGCTCTCTTTGCCAATGCTTTTCGCTGCAACTGGTGGAAGGAATTCTTTTCTGAACCTCGAGATGGATTTCATATTCCTCGGGGTGGATTCATATTCCTCGAGATGGATTTCATAATTTTTTATCAAAATTTATTTGATTATTAGGATTTTTCTATCATGTTTTTGGGAATCTCTTTTTGCTTCCAAACTTGTACTCCAAGTTTTGATAATGTCATTAATAAATTTGAAAAAAACTTGTTTGTTAGTTGGATTAGGTATTAAGCACTATGGCTATTTTAGAATGGAGAAAGATTTCACTATGGTTTGTCCGTTAAAACTATCGCATTCAGTGTATTAATTTTTTTTTCATGGTTTTACAAGAATTAAACATTTTGGGCAACAATTTTATAATGTATAATTATATTTTTTTATTCATTAATTTAAAAATATCATTTATTTGTCTTTCTATTAGTTCATATGAAAAATAGTCATTATAAAAACAAATTATTGTTTGTCTTTTTAATAAATTTTGTCATTTTGATAAATGACTTATATGAATGACATATACAATATTATATTCATCATAATAAATGTACATTGTTGACTTTAATATTATGTTGTCTTCATTGACATTTGTAATGTCATTCATATCTATCCAATTAAATATATAATCTTTTAAAAAATCTTAGACATTAGGTAATTTAAAAATTAATCTATTGTTTGCTTAACAACGGATCTATTTAATGTTTTAATTAATTTTAATATTTGTTCAATATTCATGTATTTATTATTCGTATAATATACAAAAAAGAAATAGATACAAATATTTAAAATTATAATACCTCTATATAATGATAAAAAATACTAATTATAGTTAATTTACTTTAATAATTATATTTATGTCTAAGATGTTTCATATTTGAAATGAATGAGTTGTTTATTGAGATCCGTAATTATGAATTGTAAGAAGGGTGCAACATGATACAAATAATCTTTGACCATCGAATCAATTCAAAACCTATCCAAACACACTTTAGGAAAAAAGCATTTAAGTAGAGCAAATTGATTGAAAATAAGATGGATTAAAAATCCATGTTCAATTTCCTTATTGCTACAAACACTTGCTTCCCTACACATCATCAAAAAAGGGAGCTAGAATGTGTAGAAAAGGTCATTTACAATAGCATTAACAATAGCTACCAATAAGCCATGTGACTAATATAGAGCATCACAAAGAGCAATCAACTAGATGATTAACTATGTACATAAATGCTCTATATTTCCACTAATCTAACTACAACCATCAACTACTCTACCTAACAATAACTACTATATGTAATAGTTATTGGCGGGAACTTGATGCAATACGTCTCTTGTTTCAACATAAACACTTACAGTTACTTCTTGTATTTGTTCTTTCAAATTCTTCAAGAGGGAAATCGAGTATCTCATATCTTCAAGGTCAATTTTACATGGTTTTTTTTCCCTCAAGCCAAATAGGAGTTCAACTTATGTTAACCTTCCAACTTACCAATCTATAATTGATGGTGTCCCTTCTTAGTATGTGAAAAAAATCTATGTGCACTTTTTTTGGCATGGTGGAATGATTGGAAATTATATCAACTCACCCTTCTACAACTATATTCTAAAGAAAGATTATTTTCTTCTCTCACCTCATCTAACCATGATTCAAAAGTTGAACAATAAATTGTCCCTTCAATCACCCAATTTCATTTGATCCAAAAGATTTCAAATTATTTGGAAAACTATTATTGAGCCTAAAATTGTTCATCTTGTTTATGTCTACTATACAAAGTCTTGCCAACTTGTACTTGTTGATACATCTTGGCAGTTTCAATCTAAAATATCCTTTTTAAGGGACCTAAAACACATATTGACCTTTTTCTATATTTTATTCGTGATGAGGATGCTTGGAGTTGGGTACATGACTTTTTCTACCCCTAAGACCTAGTTTGTTTGCTTAGCACAATATCCTTTTGGGAGATTGTTATCCTAGATTTTAGCTCGCTCAAATTGTGGGTTAATCAATGCAAAACTTCTCTATTGTGTAGTCCACATCCTCTAAGAATACATATCAAGGCAATTCCTAATTGCTCTTTGTGTAGTCTGGTCCCTCAAAAAAATATTTTGATTGGATCTCTCATTTGCCTTTTTAGAAAATTTTCAAAGCCTGTTTTTGGAGTTAGTCATTTTTCTCTCATGCAATGTCAATGAATTTTTTAGCAACTACATATTTTTAAGTAATTCGGGATTTTTTCTCGAAATTGCCATATTTTTCATGTGATTCAAGATTTTTTCGCCAAATTACATATTTTTCATGTAATTCAGGATTTCTTCTCCAAATTATATTTTTCATGTAATTCTAGATTTTTTCTCTAAATTACATAGTTTTCATGTAACTCGGGATTTTTTCTTCGAATTACATATTTCTAAAGTAACTAAAGATTTTTCTCTCAATTACATATTTTTTATGCAATCTAGAGAATTTTCTTGAAACTGCAAGTTTTCAACCTGCCTTTTGCAAGGTTGGAGAATTTCTCCGCCTATGCACTATAAAATAAAATCTTCATAAAGATCAGAGAATTTTTTTTCGATTTGCAACACTAACACTCTAGAATGCATAAGTGGGGAATTTCTCCACAATAACACGAAACATGCTAGATTTTTCTAACTCTAGAAATTCTCCAGTTTAGTGTTGCAACTTCATTTCAGGTATCAAATCTGAAAAAGTACAAGTGCCAAAAGTGGATTTTCAAGTGTCATTTTGAGTAAACACTAAAAGGCATTCAATAGTGTACCATCCTAAATTGTAAGAACCTATAATTAGATGCTTAATTATACCCCATTTTAGTGCTTTTGAGATTTTGTGTATGTTATGCTTGATCCATCAACCTACCTCTTGCATTTATGGATTTTTTTCCTCCTTATTGGCCTCCCATTTAAATTTGGGCCTCTTCTTGGAGGAAGAAGATGCCCTAGGTGTCCTCTTCCCTGATGTTTGGCCCCAAATTTGAATCATAGGTATTAGCGACATTTTTCTATCTTTGTCAGCCTCCTTGGAATTGTGAATCTTGAAATATTGTGAGAGGTATAAAAATGGCATATATGTCCTCATTTTTGTAACCAAGTTCAATATTTACAAGCTATAGGTGAAATTTTAAGAGCGATTCAAGCATTTAAGATCAATTTTTCAAGCATCCAAGGTATTTTTAAGGCAATATTCTCCATTGTAGCTAGTTTCTCTCCCATGATGGTCAAGTAGAGGATTTCTCAATCAAAGAAAGATGACCCTTTGTCCATCTACATACATTCTTTCATTCATTCTTGAAGATAAGAGATTGTCAAGCATAACAATATTGAAGATCTTTGACGAGTATTAATGGATCTATGCATTTGTGAAAGGCATTCTTGATTACACTTCAAATTCAACATACAACTAAATTCAAGAAAGCATCTTCATATACATCATAATCTCAATATCGGTTTATGAAGGTATGTGCATTTACAATGTAGATCTAATAGTTTCCTTTACATTTATGCAATTTCAATTTCATTTCAAGGTTGATTCTGAAGCCAAGGTTTAACCAAGGCAAACCTCTTTCAACCCAAAGTTTTCCCATCTTTCTGTGTGCAGGAACAAGTGATGAACCTACCATTGCAGATTTGGAAAGTACAAGACCTAAGAGACAATCAAAAATTTGGATTGTCAAAAAGTATTGGGAATACAATGGGTCGAACGACCTCTTACTGGGAAGATGATGCCCTTGGTGACCTCTTCCCTACATTTCATTTCCATATTTGAAGCATAGGTCGATGCAATAGTCAACTTACTACTTTAAGTGCTCATAGGTTACTATCTTCTTTTTTTTAGTCTTTGTAATCTATAACTTTTCAATTTGGCTTATTTTGTCTTCTATTTTACATCATCCAATCATATTCCTTAAATCCAACTTATCCCAATACATTATTGTGAAGGATCATTGCATCTTCTTAGCGCTTAAGTCTTATATAAGCCTAGTAGGTCATCTTCCTTCTAATTGTGCATTAGAAAAATGAGTACAATCCAATCCCCTTACATTACATCCCTCCCTTTTTCTTATTGTACATTTTGGAGAACTTGACTCACGATATTTACATTCTAATTTTAGTCTTAGATATCCTTTGTATGCATCTTTTCTTTGATGATTAGATGTGCACTTAATTAGGTTTTATGTGAAATTATTCTTTGTTCATTCATGTTACATAAACTTGATGAGTGTTTGCATGTCTTTAAAGTTACTTCTTTTATTTGGGTAAGTGCACAAAGATGGGGGGCCAAAAAGATGTCAATTATTTTTTGGTGCCCCAAAAATGATAGGGTGTACTCCCTATATGGTGCACGCCCTATGTAAAAGAAAACATTAAAAATAGAATTATCAAAATGCCATTTTTTCATTTCCAGTTGTGAGCCAAGAAGGGTTTCAAGTTGCATAAGGGCGCACGCCATTCCTAAAGCAAATTTTCATTTGTGGGTTGATTAGATTGCATCAAAAATGTCTCCACCACATCGAGGAGGTAAAAAAGGTGGAAGAAGTAAGTTGATTTACAATCAATGCCTCTTTTTTATTAAAATTTAAGATTAATTTGGATTTTAAATCAAATTTTGTTATCAAAGCCTCTTTTATTAAAATTGTTTAATTAGGGTTTTAAAATAAATTTTGTTTTTATTTCTAGGAAAGAATAATCCTCCTCAACCAAACCCTCCACCATCTCCTCGTGAATAAGTTAATGAAGAAACTAACGAAGAAAATGTGGCCCAACCTCCTCCATCAATCTAGAGACCTCCTCTTGGAATGCAAGATAATTTGATTAACCAAATAGAAAGTGGAAAAAATGAATTAGAAGCTTTGATTGGGAATTTGAAACAATTTATTGATACAAATCTTGGAAGGAAAATAATTGCAAAATCATTGGAATCAATTTTGACCCGCATATGCTCTGTTAGTGGGCAACTTAATCTATGGTCAAACAAACAAGATGAGCAAAAACAATACTATGTGGATAAATTATCATACCATGATACAAAAAGGAAAAAATATATAAATACGACCTTTGTAAGCTCTTTAAAGATCCTAGAACAAATGAAACTCTCAATGATAGTAGTAGGATAATCCCTATCCATTGGTGCAACCACAAAGAAATTTAAAAAAATGGGATAGATGGTGGATGGTTTTTGATAGCCCTCATTGTAACAATCACGAGGCTCCCTTATATTTTTTTGAGGAAACTCTTGATGACATATTACTGATTTAATGTTTGAAGATGTTAAGTTGATCACCAAAATGCAGAAAGATAATGAAAGATATTAAATCAGTTAATGGAATATATTGTCATTGATCTCAACTTGATATAATTTGGTCGGTTATATACAAAGGGTCAAAGACTTCAGAGAATCAGAGAGATAAATATTATGCTTTCAGTAATGCATAAAAGACCAGCATTCACTAAGTGACTACAAGCACCGATGGTTAGTGGAACCCAACAGACAAAGAAAACTGAGAGCAAAGTCATGGTGATACTCGAGCAAGAAACTCAACAAGCATTACCGACGAGTAGAATCACAAGCATTACCGACGGCCAGAATTACAGTGTTACCCGACAGACAGACAACCCCGACGGAGATGACCGAGGAGAACTGAAGTGTTGACCGAAGCTATCAAAGAGTTAAAACACTGAAAAGAACTAAAGTTCAGAAATGAAAAAATACTTAGCTGGCAAGAGCTAAAGATAGACTTAACTGGTTGTTGACATTGTTTTCATCGACAAGTTAAATCCAGAGATAAGTAAAAGATTTAAAGTTGTTTTATTCAGTTGTCAAGGACAAATCTATGGGATAAAACTTAAGTAAAGCTTTAAAGTAAGATTGGCTAAGATTGCGGATCACACCAAGAACAAGAAAATCAAGAAGTGAGAAACGGTGATATCATGTCTATAAAGAGACAATCTAATTCATTATGAAAAAAGGGGAGTGAATAGAGAAAAAGGATGTTGAAGAGAAACTGATGAAGAACAACTTCATACAGTCCTAATCAATCAAGCTGAGGAAAGAGTTAAAGATATTTGTAGACACCGAGCAATAGAGAAGCACAACATCACCGAGCAGAAAGAAGTGGAGCAAAGGTATTGAAAAGACATATTGACTAGAAAGGTATAATGAGCTCACAATAGATCTGAAAATCTGCAATTCTAAGTTGTATGTGTGAACAAATCATTTATTGTTTCAGTTTAACCATTGATTCATAAATTCTCTTAATCGAGCAAGACTTAACAATCCTTTTTATATTGAGATAAATCCCAAGGAGTATCAAAAAAATTAATCATGAAGATAGCATGAGATGTCAGATACCATTTGACAAACTACACTAGGTTTAGTCATAGAAGGTAGCATAGAGATGTTGAATATCAAGTGACAAACTATTCTATTTAAATCCTCTAACAAGGTCACACCTAACAGTGTGTTTGTAACCTTTAACAGGGGTGGCTCTTCACCGAGCTCACTTCAGAAGAGTGAAAATTTTAGGTTACCGGTCCCAAGTAGTTTTTCCCTTAATAGGGTTTCCACATTAAAAATCCATGTGTCAATGTGTTTATGAGTCATTACTTTAGTGTTTTACATTACACATAACTAATTTTGGATTGATCGGTATACACTAAGAAATTTACTATTTTTTGGTAAATGAAAGACTGCTCATCGGTAAACAGTAAGAATAAGGTTTAACAGTGAACTCCGAGCAGTAGTTATTTGATAAGTTTATTTGAAGGCATTCATCTTGTAGGACTGAAGATAACTAGAGGCTTAATATTGTGGTACTAAGTTTTTGGGTTGATTTATTGGAATATTTTTTAGGCCACTAATTCACCCCCCACCCTCCCCCTCTTAGTTACTCTAACAATTGGTATCAGATCTTGTGTGCCTAGAAAGGGATTTTAACAGCTAAAGCAAAAGATCACAAGATGAACAAGTGAGATGCACCCAAGTTGAATAAAGACAACTTTGCATCATGGCAAAGTAGAATAAGACTCCACCTATCAGGTATTGGTAATGA
Organism: Thuja plicata; assembly: GCA_018584345.1. Lineage (NCBI taxonomy): Eukaryota > Viridiplantae > Streptophyta > Pinopsida > Cupressales > Cupressaceae > Thuja > Thuja plicata. The sequence goes on from MU224516.1 coordinate 1,606,800, forward strand.
TGTTACTCAACACCTTGATACTGAATATGTGTTTCCTACAAGACCTCACACACTTGAGCAATTGAGAGAAAATTATGAGCATAATTGCATGACGATAGAGCTTGCTTCATCACTCTCTAATGTTGATTTTGAAGATGTCAAAATCTGCACCTCTGCAAAGAAAATGTGGGATAAATTAAAGTTGGTACATGGAGGAGATGCTAATGTACTAAGTGTAAAGAATAGGAAAAACCCTATTCTCCCAAGAACACCTGCATGCACATCTGTCACAAATAGAAGCAAGAAACAGAAGAGAGAAGAAGCTATGTCGGCAAAAAATCTAGAGATATGATATCCATGTTGAAAGAATAAACTTCTATTATCAACAATAATAAATACAAAATACAATCTCCTTACTAAAATGCAAAGCGGTGAGTCCTTATAAAAGGATAATGAAACCCTAAAGGGGAAAAACCCTAAAGAATAATAAGCTGCCTAAGTATAACTTAAGCATAGAGTATAATAGACTAATAATTAAATGATTTAATTATTAGCTATAATATGACTACTCTAACACCCCCCTTAAGTGTAACTTAGGGAGAAGCAAAACAACTAAAGACTAAAAGATGCATGAAAACAAGATGCATGAAAGGAACTATGGGTCCCGGCAACTAGGCCTGATCAGGTACCCAAGTACAAGAAATAAACTAGATGAAGGAAACTAATCCTCCAATCTAGGGAAAAGATGTCCCAGAGAAAGGAACAAGAAGGAGCAAGAAGCATCTCTGAAGCATGTAGCTGTAAACTCTGTCAGAAAATATTGTTGGAACCCCCACTGAAGTGCATGACTGGGTAGAGAAGACAATGTCTAAAGAGTTGATCAATCAAACCAAGAAGCAATAGAACCAACAGGTGAACCCCCCCATAATGCTGAACTGGGAGAGGTGACAGGAACACTGAAATGCAATGCCAAAAACATCTGCAGAAAGCAGAACCAGGAACACCAATAGTGCAACAAAAGTACAAACACAGGATAAAGGGTGGTGTCACTGAAACACAGCATGGGCTAATTTCATAGAAGGTATGCTCACTTGACAAAGGTGGATGAGCCTAAAATGGCATAACATCATAACCCCCCATGGCACTTTATAACTCAGTGCAAGTACAAAAACACACAAGGTGAACAAGATCCCAGATACACAGAAGTGGGCACTTTATCTTAGTGCATTTATAGAACAAAGATGCAACAGAAGAGATACAACAAGCTCAGAAGTTAGAAAGAAGAGTGAGCTAGAAGATCAGAAGAAGAGATCCCAGGACCTGTAGAACCTAAGTAGTCTGCTAGAGTGCAAAAACTGCCAAACTCAAAGGAGAGATAACCTAGAGAAGAATCTAGAAAAAATACACCTACAACTGAATAGTTCACTGAACCAGCTTTCTGACGATATCTGGTTTGCCAAAAATGGAGTCCGGATGAGCCAGATATGGCTCCCGGAAGGCAAAAATAAACATCGGACTTCAACAGCAAAATACGCTATCAAAATAATAGAACCCAAAACCCCAACCTTCATCATCAGAAAGTGCTCGGAAAGAGCTTTCCAACGGTATATGGAAGTCGGAAAAAGACCCCCGAATGCTCAAGATAGAGCGAAAACAGTCTAGGAGGATCAAAAAAGCCTCAAAATCAGGCTTTAAGCCCCTGGGGCTAAAAAAATTGGGCCCCCGGGTGCATGGCACGCGCAGGGGGCTGGGTTGAAGCCCCTGATCCGACATATGATCGACCGCTTAACCAAAATGCCTGCGGGGGTTTAAAAAGGGCCACCACCGAGCCGAGCGGCGACCGCCGGCGGAGCAGAGGCTGGGCGGCGGGGGCCGCGGTGGGAGGCGGGCCGGGAGGCGGCGGGCAGAGGCCGGCAGGGCCGGGCGGCGGCGGTGGGCGGACCGCAAGGGGCGGAGTCGGCAGGGCAGCGGTCGGGCGCTGGCCGGAGGCAGTGGTGCGCCGGCGGCGCCTTTGCCTTTCTACTGCATGCGTTTTTAAAACGCAAAAAAAAAAAAAAATTGAATTTTTTCTCGAAAAATGTGTTCGTACGGCCCTAGAAGGCCAAAAAAAATTATTCCAGACACTCCGGTGTCCAAATCGGACGTGCCTTATATGGATTCTGGGGTTTTTGGGCCTTCTGGACGCAACCGTGATGTCAGTTTTGGTCTAAAGTGCCCCAAAAAACAAAGACCCCACAGAACCAATAAAAAATACCAGAAAAGACTGGAGAACTTCAAACCCTCGCTTGCTTCAACAAAAAATAAGAACAGACAGCTGCAGGATGGCTCTGATACCATGTAAAGAATAGGAAAAACCCTATTCTCCCAAGAACACCTGCATGCACATCTGTCACAAGTAGAAGCAAGAAACAGAAGAGAGAAGAAGCTATGGCGGCAAAAAAACCAGAGATATGATATCCATGTTGAAAGAATAAACTTCTATTATCAACAATAATGAATACAAAATATAATCTCCTTACTAAAATGCAAAGCGGTGAGTCCTTATAAAAGGATACTGAAACCCTAAAGGGGAAAAACCCTAAAGAATAATAAGCTGCCTAAGTATAACTTAAGCATAGAGTATAATAGACTAATAATTAAATGATTTAATTATTAGCTATAATATGACTACTCTAACACTAAGAGCCAAGGCAGAAATCCTAAGAGGGAGGTTTGATGACCTAAGGATGAAAGGAGGAGAAAATATAACTCAGTATAGGTGCAGAATAAAAGAGGTACTCAATGCTATCCTAGGAGTTGGAGGTGTACTTGAAGAAGAGACGGTGGTAAGTAAAATCCTAAGAACCTTACTGCCTGTATATGCTATTAGAGTATCTGCTATACAAGAAATGAGAGCAGTTGCAAATAATAATGTTACTCTAGATAGTATGATTGGTAGACAAATTTCATTTGAGATGAATAACTTTGATAATAGTGTCTTACCATTTATAGAGTCTGTATTCAAATCTTATTTCAAAATAATTAAGTCAAGTAATAGACACGCTATTATAAATGATAGTGAAAGTGATAATGAGGATCAAGGACTTGATGAGATTGAAGCACTAATGGCAAGAAGATTGCAGAGAGGCAAAGGTAGATACAAAGGTAAATTACCACTTGTATGTTTTAATTGTAAAGAGGTTGGACACTTTGCTGCAAGATGTCCTAACAGAAGAAAAGATGACAGAAGTAATGACAGAACATATGAAAAGAATTTTGACCTAGGTGATAACATAGATTACCAAAGCAACTGACAATCTGACATAAGAGATACCCGAGACTACAAGGACAAAGGGAAGAAAGCTTGTTACCTAGCTGAGAACAGAGTAGATGACACTGACACCGAATCTAATGAAGACATTGAGATGGTATTTGTAGCCATGAAGGATGATTCAGACGAAGAAGAAGAAAGGTATGTAGAGACTGCACTCATGTCTAAGGTTAGTAAGAATTATGTCTGGATTATAGATAGTGGCTAAACTCACCACATGATCGGTGATAAACAAAAGTTTGAAACTTTTGAATACTATAATGGTGGATCAGTAAGAATGGGTAATGACACACCTTGTCCAGTTGAAGGTAAAGGAACCATAATGTTGAACAACCTGATCAAATGTGAAAATGCTTACTAGGTAAAAGGACTGAATTATAATCTATTGAGTGTTTCATAACTGAATAATACAGGTCACCGAGTAGCATTTGAGAATAAGAAGGCAAAGATCTTCAATGAATCAGGAAGGTTGATCGGAACTAGTGAATAGACAAAAGGTAACCTTTTCTATCTTGATGACATTAACACCACTTTTTTAATGGCTAGAACGAAGACATATGGTTGTGGCATAAAATATTATGTCATGTACATTTTGACAACATGATAAAGATAAGCAATAAAAGGAAAGTTGGAGGCTTACCGAGCATGTCAAAGCTCGAGCATATCATGTGCAAGAATTGTCAAAAAAGTAAGATGACAAAGTCTAGTTTCAAGAGTAAAACTCATACATCTAATGTTATTCTAGAATTAGTCCATACTAATTTATGTGGACCCATGAGGACAAAGATTTACTATGGAGATAGGTATTTCATTCTATTTGTAGATGATTACTCTAGAATGATGACAATTATGTTCTTAAAAGATAAATCAGAAGTATTCAAGATGTTGAAATGGTATAAGGCTATGGTAGAAAAACAAAGTGGTAAGGAATTGAAATGCTTAAGATCAGATAGAGGAGGGGAATTTGTTTCAGATGAATTCACTAATTTATGTAATGAGCATGGAATTAAAAGACAGGTTTCTGCACTGAGAACACCACAACAAAATGGGATTGCTGAAAGGAGAAACATATCAATTGTTGATTGTGCAAGAACATTAATGATTGAGAAAAGAATCATTCAAACTTTCTAGAGGGAAGTTGTTAGTATTGTTGTCTACATATTGAATAGAGTACAATTGAAGGACACAAAGAAGACAACCTATGAGCTTTGGTATGGTTACACACCCAATGTAAGTTACTTTAGAATCTTTGGTAGCCAATGTTATATTTTGAAAGATGAAAGAAATGGAAAGCTTGACTCCAAAAGTGATGAAGGTATCTTTCTAGGGTATTCCACCAAAAGCAAGGCTTATAAATGTCTTAACAAATCCTCTAACAAGATCATTGAAAGTGCAAATGTAAGAATGAATGAATTTGCAGAAAAGAATGATAAGGAAATTAGAAAAGAACAAGAAGACTACAACAGGTTTGTTTACATTGAAGAGCCTAACACTCTACCTGAGCAATAGTGTATCGCTCTCAAGCAACATAACATTGCACCCGAGCATCAGGCTGCAATTACCGAAAATCAAGAAAATCCTCAAGATGATTTATGATGATGGAGATCAAAATGAAGGTCAAGATGATAATCAGAATGATGGACAAAGAGCTAAACCAAAAATTTCCAAGTATGTCAGAAGACATCATCCACAAAATCATATTATAGGAGACAAGATGGCTCGAATGAGAACAAGAAGTAAGTCACTAAACAAAAGATGTTTCCTTTGTGATTTTGAGCCTAAATCTGTTAATACTGCACTTGATAATGAAGAATGGGTCAGTACTATGAATGAAGAAATAGAATAGATTGAGAAGAACAGTACATGGACACTAGTACCGAGACCAGATGACAAGAATGTCATCGGTACCAAATGGATATTCAGAAACAAGCTGAATGAGAATGGAGAAGTCACAAGGAACAAAGAAAGATTAGTATGCAAGGGGTATGCACAAGAAGAAGGTATTGACTATGGTGAAACCTTTGCACCCATTGCCAGACTAGAAGGAGTTAGAATTCTTCTTGCTTATACTGTATTCAAAGGATTCAAAGTATACCAGATGGATGTCAAATCTACATTCCTAAATGGAATACTGGAAGAAGAGGTATACATTAAACAAACAGAAGGGTTTGTTGATCAAGACAAGAGAAACATGGTATGTTGATGTGGTACAGGAGTCTTGTTGCTACTATAGAGTCAACTTGGCTCTGCTCTGAGATCTTTCTCTAGATCTCTTAAGGTATTCACAACCCTAAGCTGAGGTAAGTCACTATCAGCTTCACCTCCTCTTCAAGACTCGGTCCCTAGCAACATGTTATATCTCTTCCTCATTGAACCTACACAAATAGATTCATTCTACTCACTCAACCAATGTTTTCAGAACATTGCTTTCATTCTCGTTCGTAGTCAGACTATTACCGAGATCGCCTAGGGTAAGATCTCCATACTCATTGTTGTTGCTTCTCCTACAGAAAACAAAAAGGAAACTATGTACAAGGTCTCCTCTTGAGTTCCGTCCCAATGCATGATTCTCACCATGGATTCAGGAATCTCGAGGGGCCACAACTATTTACAATCCAGAACAGGTGAAGAACTAAAAACTTGTAAAATAGAAATAAAGTAAACTAATCTACTAGCATGCAAAATAAACAACAAAGCTTGATATTTACTAAACACACAGTCTGCAACTTCTCATTACTGGAAAATAAAACCAAATAATACAAAATCTGCAACTCTCTAACTTTCTTATAGCTTCTCTTCTTTTTCAATCTCTCCTCTCTCTAAAATGAAGGCTTGGGATGCTATTAATAACCATCCTCTCATTGGAATAACCCTAACTACCCACTCATTCGTAAGCATCTCTTTAAGAACTGTTACAACTGCCCATACTATCCATAAAAGACAAGATCCACTTTTCACGGGCCGTTACAACGGAATATTACCGAGCAACGGTAATGTTGACCGAGCTCCAGTGTTAACCAAGCTCTAGTGTTAACCAAGCATTAGTGTTAACTGAGCTCCAATGTTAACCGAGCATCATTGTTAACCGAGCTCCTGCGTTAACTAAGCTCCAGTGTTAACCAAGCATCAGTGTTAACCAAGTTCCAGTGTTAACTGAGCATTAGCGTTAACCGAGCATTAGTGTTAATCAAGCATCTTATCAAAGGTTCCTAATGTCTTGGTTGGATTTCTAGAGGCTTCCAAACTACCTCACACACACACACAACTAAAGGAAACCAACTAAGAAACCTATCTATCCATGGATTGAACTAGTCATATCCATCTTAGGGAAATAAAACAAATAACCTTCTAAGGTCCACACACACTCTCCTGACTTGGCTAGAGTCAATACATGCCAGAAATAAAGAGCTAAGGGTTTGAGCTAGGTGTCCTCCTGCACCATATGTAGACTACATAAAGCCTTGTATGGATTGAAACAAGCACCTAGAGCCTGGTATGAAAGACTTCACTCATATCTCATTAGCATTGAATTTGTAAGAACAGCTGAAAATAGCAATTTGTACTTAAAGATACCGATGGTAATATTCTGATTGTTGAAATATTTGTTGATGATATCATTTTTGGGGAGAATGAAATTTTAAGTAAATCCTTTGCTAATGAAATGAGCAAAGAGTTTGAAATGTCTATGTTTGGGGAGAAAAAATTCTTTCTTGGTCTATAGATTCTTCAACAAGATGTAGACATATATATCACTCAATCCAAATATATCAAGGAAGTGCTAAAGATATTCAAGATGGAAGATTCCAAACTAGTTGGAACACCTATGGAAACCAGATGTAAGCTGACAAAGAAAGATAAGTCAAATGAGGTAAATCAGACATTGCATAAACTAATGTATGTTGTTCATACCAGACCAGATATAACATGTGCAGTTGGAATAGTTGCAAGATTCTCTACTAATCCCAAAGAATCACATATGACTGTTGTCAAGAGAATTCTTAGATATCTAAAAAACACCGAGGACTATGGATTATGGTATAAAAGAGAAGGAAATTTTGAGCTTCAAGTCTATACAGATGTTGATTGGGCTGAAAACATAGATGACCGAAAGAGCACATCTGGAGGAGTATTCTTCATGGGTGACAAACTTGTCACATGGATCAACAAGAAGCAAGGATGAATCTCTCAGTCTATTGCAGAAGAAGAATATGTGGTTGTTGTACAAAATTTCTCCAATATTGCATGGATCAAATAGTTGCTAGAAGGTATGAATATGAAGATTCTTGAACCAGTGATTATCTATTATGATAATACTAGTGCAATAAACATATCAAAGAATCCAATCGTGCATGCTAAGACTAAGCATATTGCTATCAAGTATCATTACTTAAGAGAACAAGTGCAAAAAAAAGAGGTGATACTGACATATGTTCAATCAAAGGAACAATTAGCTGACATATTTACCAAGCAATTGCTGAGAGATACATTTGAGTACCTGAGATAGAGACTAGGGGTCCAACCCTTGTCTATCGGTCAGTAAGTTGACTAGGAGATTGCATCAGCCTATACACAAATCAGAAGATCATTCATGTTGATGCAAGCACAGAGATGGACTGCAATGATACATCTGTACACAACAAGGTACGAATCTGCACCAAACACCAGAGTCACTGTATTGTTGATGGATAGGGAACTTCAAGGAGTATATTATAAAAAGGGATGGAAGATGATATGGAAGAATTGTTTGGCATTTTTGTCAAAGGGAGAGATTATCTAATTATCAGGGAGAGATTATATCATTATCTATTCATTATCTATGGAGAGAAGTTCCTAAGAATTCAAAGGGAGAGTTAATCATTATCCAAAGGAAGAGATTACAAATTAAATATCCATCAAAGGGAGAGAAGTAAAAAAAGGGAGAGAATACATACTAAGGGAGAGATTGCTGTCAAAATAAAAAGAGATGATCAAGGAGAGGATCAGTCAAGGTAGAGAACATATCAAAAATAGAATCAGAAGTTTATACATCCATCTAGTAAAGGGATTGAAGATTGAAAAAACTCACTCTGCAAGAAACAAATCTAAGATATAGGAGCTTACCAAGACCCAAACATTTGTATTAGTTATAGAACAAAAGATTTGGGAGAGATAGATGAAATACACTTAATATATTTCATATTGTATTAGTAATAAAATAGTGTGATAATGTAGTGTGTTTCCATCAATGCTAAAGGGCGAGATTGATGAAATATAACGGATTGAATGTTTGAAGATGTTAAGCTGATCACCAAAATGCAGAAAGATAATGCAAGGCATTAAATCAGTTAATGGATTGTATTGTCATTGATGTCAACTTGATATAATCTGATCGGTTATATACAAAGGGTCAAAGACTTCAGAGAATCAGAGAGATAAAGATTATGCTTTCAGTAATGCATAAAAGACCAACATTCACTAAGTGACTACAAACACCGATAGTTAGAGGAACCCGAGAGCAAAGTCATAGTGATGCCCAAGAAAGAAACCCGACAAGAATTATTGACGAGCATAATACAAGCATTACTGACGACCAGAATTATAGTGTTACCTGACAGACAGACAACCTTGACGAAGATGACCGAGGAGAACTTAAGTGTTGAACAAAGCTATCAAAGAGTTAAAACACCGAAAAGAAATGAAGTTCAGATATGACAAAATACTTAGCTGGCAAGAGCTAAAGATAGACTTAACTGGTTGTTGACATTGTTTTCATCGACAAGTTAAAGCCAGAGATAAGTAAAAGATTTAAAGTTATTTTATCCAGTTGTTAAGGAGAAATCTACGGGATAAAACTAATAAAGTAAAGCTTTAAAGCAAGATTGGATAAGATTGTGGATCACGCCAAGAACAAGAAAATCAAGAAGTGAGAAATGGTGATATCATGTCTATAAAGAGACAATCAAATTCATTATGAAAAAAGGAGTGAATAGAGAAAAAGGATGTTGAAGAGAAATTTATGAAGAACAACTTCATACAGTCATGTTCAATCAAGCTGAGGAAAGAGATAAAGATTTATGTGGACACTAAACAACAAAGAAGCACAACATCACTGAGCAAAAAGAAGTGGAGCAAAGGTATTGAAAATACATATTGATCAGAAAGCTATAATGAGCTTACAATAGATTTGAAAATCTACAAGTCTAAGTTGTATGTGTGAATAGATCATTTACTGTTTTAGTTTAACCATTGATTCAGAAAATCTCTTAACCAAGCAGGACTTAACAATCCTTTCTATATTGAGATACATACTAAGGAGTATCAAAAAGTTTGATCATGAAGATAGCATGAGATGCCATATACCATTTGACAAACTAAACTAGGTTTAGTCATAGAAGGTAGCATAGAGATGCCTGATATCAAGTGACAAACTATTCTATTTAAATCCTCTAATAAGGTCACACCTAACAGTGTGTTTGTAACCTTTAACATGGTTGGCTCTTCACCGAGTTCACTTTAGAAGAGTAAAAACTTTGGGTTACCAGTCCCAAGTGGTTTTTCCCTCAATAGGGTTTCCACGTTAAAAATACATGTGTCAATGTGTTTCTAAGTCATTAATTTAGTGTTTTTCATTACACCTAACTAATTTTGGATTTATCGGTATACACTATGCAATTTACTATTTTTCAATAAATGAAAGACTGCTAATCGGTAAACAATAAGAATAAGGTTTAGCAGTGAACTCTGAGCAGTAGTTATTTGATAAGTTTATTTAAAGGCATTCATCTTGTAGGACTGAAGATAACTAGAGGCTTAATATTGTGGTACTAAGTTTTTGGTTTGATTTATTAGAATATTTTTAAGGCCAATGATTCACCCCCCCTCTCAATTATTCTAATAAATCTATTCTGAGTTTTTCCTCAAGTAGGTCCCATATTATTTTGACTTTCTAGAATGTCAGGGTAGAGGTAGGCGGTCATCATATGATAGACTGGGTGCACAACATGACCTTAATGTAGTTAAGGTGCACACTAGAAAACCACATGTCAAGCATGATAGTGTACCTTCCATTGTGAAGGAACATGTGGAGGTAGACACACCAGGCATGATTAGTGCTCTGACACAGACTCTTCTATAGTGGGTCTATCCTTTAGTTGAGATTGAGCATGGTCACTCTTTGACGACCCATATTTGTTGGTCATGTGGATCCTTATGCACATATGGTGATGCTGACAAACATAATCATGATGGTGCAATGATGCCTGATGATTTTCTCAATGCGACATTTGGCATTGATACACAGGTAAATATTTGCAAGTTCATTTAATTCATTTAATTATATTTAATTTATAAATGAATGAACAACTAAATTAGTATCTAATTATTATGATCAAAATTCAAGGTTAGAGTGTTGGTGGCAGTGGCAGTGCTCCCTCGACCCCCTTTTACATGACATCATCAAGTCCAAAGGTATGTATCTAATAAATCATTACAATTATTACATGTGAGTAGTATATATTTATATGAATGGTTGTCTCATAAATTAGTGTGCATGTGCATTAGTTTAATTTTACACCCTTGATGTTCACACCACACAATGAAGGAGATCATTCCACTTTAACTGAGGTATCTTTATTTACATGTTAATTTGATTTACTTGATAATATTTAATTAATAATTGAATGAATGATTAAATTATGATCAAAATTGATGCAGAGGTAAAAAAGGTTTGATGTGAAACTAGTTATATTTGGTCTTCTAAGGTGTCCTTCACCCAATGAACCCAAGTGCCAATATGCCTTTAACCAATCAGTTTGAATTTCCCCACTCCCTTACTATTCCTAGGGGTTCAAGATGACTCAAAACACTTCTCCCAAAATTCTCAACTAGTTATTGAAGTCCCACTCCAATATCTTACCCCCAATCCAATCTATAAGCCTTTAATCCTTGTAGCCCTATTCAGTGAGTACAGTCAACTTAACTTTTTATTTTCCCAAACCATCCCAAAAAATAAGTATAGATTCCGACATCCATTTCCATCTTACAAAACATATGTCAGGATGAGTTATTATTGTTTTGGAAAGTATCTCTCAAACCTTGTTGTTTCCACTAGCCCAAATCCTTAATTAGGCCTCCATTTACCAAGGGACTACAAGAAGGACTTAACCCCAGATAATTCAACTTTCCACAGTCACTAGATATGTCCTAAAAAAAGTAATATGCCATTATTTTTCTTCTATGGCTTGTCTAAGAATTATATCCATCATACCCTCCTTATATTCCTTCCAAAACTAGGGCCTCCTAGTTCTAACTCCTCCACTCACTTCCAGGACCCCAACCAAGGCTCCTCACCATGTATTTGACATGGCCATATACAATATCCAATAAAATATCCCCCCCATTAAGGAAAAACTCCTACTGCTACACCCTAGCAAGCAAATTCATCAAATTTCCACTCAATCACTCGGTGATCACTCACTTCTCTGACTTCATCTACACATTTTCATGCTATATTTGTAATATAAATGTTAAATAATAACCATTACATGAGAAACATATCAAAAACATTCATGGAATGGTCATCCTTGCTTGCAAAATCAAAATTGTTACAAGAAATATAGTGATTTAAAGGACTGTCAACACTTATTTCTTAACAAACTAAACCAACTTGTTCTCAAAACATACAAGGTGTTTTAAAAAAAAGATAAGAATATCCCAAATAAATTTGAAACATTCAATGATCACCTATCAATATAAAGAAAACATAAGATACAGTGTTTTTATTGAATTTCTAGTCACAGTTCATACACCCAAACAGTCACTATGTCGTACAATGAAGATATTCTTCTTTACAGACCTCCTCCCAACCTCCTCAGCCAATTTGTATTGGTTCAATGGTTTTGTTAAGGCTTAAAACCATCAAAAACTAAACTTCCTCCAAAATCCCACTTAGTCATTGTTATTTGAATTTTTGAATTTTCAAATCCTTATTTTAATGTATTTACTTAATTAAAACTTATTCTACCCATGCTATTGGACCATTTATGACCCTAATTAGACACTTTGGGTGCTATTGACCCTACTTAAAAAGTATTTTGGTCCTAGGCCCTTATTAGGACCTTTAGGACATTTATCCATTACATCATTTATGCCCTTATATTATGCTATGATTGTCTTCAATACACCATAGTTAATTTTATTTGTCTTCAAGATCTTCATGCCATCTTCATTTTTCCTTTATGTATTAATGTGATCCTTTGTCTTCCTTAGTTCCCTTGCACCATACTCCCCAACAATGTAACAATTCTTGTCCCAAGAATTTGATAGTGTCTTCCATCCAGCAATCTAATCTTGTTTTGGTTTCATATTCCTTTTAGAGACCCAATAGTCTCCCAAGGTCACTTGAATTTTTCCCCTCCAACCTTTGTTCACATCATACAATTTTTTAGATATAAAACATTGATTTTGATGTCCTCTTCTAGGACATTGTTTCTTGTAAGGGGACTATATTTCTGCAACTATCTCCTTCATTTGCTACCTCTGTAAATTCTCTATTCCTTCTCTCTTCACCTGCTCTACAAGAGGAAAATTAATGGTCCCCACTTGCACACATTGCAAGTCCCAAAGCCCTACATCATTTTTACTTTCCTTCCCTTTATACTTCTTCCAATTTGCATCCATCTTCCAACCAGTATCATGCTTGCTCTGACCCTGCACAATCTGATCTCCAAAATACATAATAATGTTCTCCCTTTCCTTACCAACCAAAGGTTGTAACTCATACTTCTTGTTACCCTCATACACACTGCAAGCATTTAGGTATCCATCATGCATAGTTCTTCTTGCACATTTCCATGGTCTCCCTAAAATCATATGTCCACAACTCATATTTATTACATCACACAACACATTATCTTGATATGCATCTATCAAAATAATTAATATAAACTTGCTCTTTTACCAAAAGATTTTGATCTTCACTAACCCGTGTTTCATAGTATGGATTAGGGTGAGGAAAATTCTTCAAATTCAACTTATTGACAACTTTATAAGCAACTAAGTTACTATGTGCACTAGAATCAATTATGAGTTTGCATACCTTACCCTTTGTCAAACAATTTGTTCAGAATATACCCATTTGTGGTGTTGGTTGTAGTGGTTTCCCTTCCCATTAGAAGACATTCTCTTACCTATGGGTAAGCCAATGTATATTCACTTCTTCTTTTTGTATGAGATGTGCTCTCCTTTCTTTGTTTTGGTCTATTTCATTCCACTTAGGACATTTGAAGGATTGATGCCCCACTTCATTGAAATGAAAACACCTACCTGTGAAGACGCCATTTTCTCTTCCTCCTCCAAATATTCCACCTCTATGGTTGTACCCTCCTCTCTAATCTAATGTGGATTCCTTATTCTTGTCTTTTTCATTGCTTCTCTAAAAATCTGCATTTGTTCTTTCACCTCTTCCTCTCATGGATCCTCCTCCTCTATTGCCTTGTCTCTCATTTTTCCTCTTTAACTTCTCCTCTGCTCTAACTGGAGGTTCAAAGAATTCTCCTATTGTCCTTGGCACATTCAACCCTATCTCATCATGTATGTTGTACCTTAGGCCATTGATGTATCTGGCCACCTTCTCATCCTCATCTTCTACCCCTCACTTAATGCTTAGGGTGTGAAATTACTCTGAGTAGGGCACAATATCCATGTCCCTTTGCTTCAAGTTGTTCCTTCTCATCTTGATTTGTATTGCCAAATCTGATGGCAAGAACTAACTCTTTACCATAGTCATCATCCTCTCCCGATTTGAGATTGTATTCAACCCCCTTGCTATCCTTTCATTCTAAATGATGGTCTACCATGTAAGGGTTGTTCCCCTTAACCTTGCCTTAGCCAAATTCACCTTCTTCTCCTCTTCTACACCCTCAAGATCAAAGTAATTCTCAAGTTCTTCTACCCATCCAAGCACTTCTTTAGGGTCCATCCTTCCTTGGTAGATTGGAAAATCCACATGCCCCTTTCCACCATTTCCTTTTACTTCTCTAATCAATCTCATGAATCTCCTCTCCCCAGGATCATTTTCTTCCCTATGACCCCTATCCTCATTGTATTCTTCTTCTCCTTCATGGTTTTCTTCATTAAACTCCCCTCTCCTAGGTTCTCTTCTATCTTTTTCTAGTGCTTCTATCCTCTCTATTAGTTGTAATCTCTCCCTTCTCAATTGTCTTTCTTCTCTTTCCTTCGCTTCTTCTAAATCTCTCTTTTCCCTCTTCTCATTCTCAAGGGCTTCCCTCAATTCTTCTATCTCCCTTTCCATTTGATTCTTAGGCACCATACCTTCAAACTTTCCTTTCTCCTACTCCCACTAATATCTACTTGTGAGCTCTGCTACCAATTGATGCAAAGGTATAAGGAGGTTTGATGTGAAACTAGTTCTATTTGGTCTTCTACGGTGTCCTTCACCCAATGACCCCAAGTGCCAATATGCCTTTAAACCATAAATTTGAATTTCCCACTCCCTTACTATTCCTAGGGGTCTAAGATGACTCAAAACACTTCTCCCACAATGCTCAACTGGTTATTTAATTCCTACTTCAATATCTTACCACCTATCCAATCTATAAGTCTTCAATCCTTATAGCCATATTCAGCGAGTACATTCAACTTAACTTTGTACTTTCCCAAAACATCCCAAAAAAAAATTACAGATTCAAACACCCATTTCCATCTTACACAACATATGTCAGGATGAGGTATTGTTGTTTTGGAAAGTATCTCTCAAATTTTGTTGTTTCCACTAACCCAAACCCTCAATGAGGCCTCCATTTACAAAGGAACTACAAGAAGGAATTAACCCCATACAATTTAACTTTCCAAAGCCACTAGATATGTCCTAAAACAAAGGAATATGTCATTAGTTTGCTTCTATGGCTTGTCTAAGAATTGTATCCAACATACCCTCCTTAAATTACTTCCAAAACTAGGGTCTCCTAGTTCGAACTCCTCCACTCACTTATAGGACCCCAACCAAGGTTCCTCACCATTTATCTGACATGGCCATACACAATATATAAGAAAATATCCCCCTCATTAAGGCAAAACTCCTGCTACTACACCCTACCAAGCAAATTCATCAAATTTCCACTCAATCACTCGGTGATCACTCACTTCTCTAACTTCATCTGCACATTTTCATGTTATATTTTTAATATAAATGTTAAATCATAACCATTAAATGACAAACATATCAAAAACATTCATAGAATGGTCTTCCTTGCTTGCAAAATAAAAATTGTTACAAGAAAAATAGTGATTTAAAAGACTGTCAACACTTATTTCTTGACAAACTTAACCAACTTGTTCTCAAAACATACAAGGTGCTTTGAAACAAAGATAAGAATATCCATAATACATTTTAAATATTCAATGATCATGTATTAATGTAAAGAAACAATAAAATGCAAAAAATACAGTGCTTTTATTGAATTTCCAGTCACAGTCCGTACACTCGAGCATTCACTATGTCGTACAGTGAAGATATTCTTCTTTATAGACCCCATCCCAACCTCCTCAACCAATTTGGATCGGTTGGATGGTTTTTTTAAGGCTTGTACCATAAAAAACTAAACTCCTTCCAAAATCCCACTTAGTCGTTGTTATTTAAATTTTTGAATTTTTCAATACTTACTTTAATGTATTTACTTAATTAAAACTTATTCTACCCATGTTATTGGACCATTTATGATCCCTTCAACTCCTATGGACCCTAATTATACACTTTGGGTTCTATTGAACCTACTTGCAAAGTATTTTGGTCTTTGGCCCTTATTAGGACCTTTAGGACATTTGTCCATTACATCATTTATGCCCTTACAATATGCCATGATTGGCTTCAATACACCATAGTTAATTTTATTTGTCTTCAAGGCCTTGATGCCTTCTTCATGGTTCCTTGATGTCTTCATGTGATCCTCTATATTTCTTAGTGCCCCTACACCAAAAATTCATAGTCAAAGTGTTCATGGCAGTGGTCAACACATCGTCAATTCCACAGGTATATATCCAATAAAGAATTATAATTATTACATGTGAGTAGTACATTATTATATGAATGGTTGTCTTATAACTTACCATACATGTGCATTAGTTTACTGCTGGGCCCTCAGCAATGACACCACACATTGAAGGACACCTTGGAACTTTCATAGAGGTACCATTTATGAATTAGTAGGGTTGTAAAAAATATATGTTCTTGATAACTACATAATACTCTTGTTGTTTCATTGTCAGTTGTTGACCTCAGATACTCCTCCTACTATTTATGACTCTTTAAATCGTGGGGTTTCTATAGTTGTATTAAGTTCTGAAGCATATACCAAGGTATGAAAGATATTACTTAATTTTAATTGTTCTTTTAATATTTTGTATTGAAATTTTTAATGATATTCATGTATGTATTTTAATTATTATTTTGATTGTTTTTGAAGGGACTTGTTACTCCAGATCGTCAACATGCCTCTCCCATGGATGAACACTATGACTATTTGTTTTCGGTAAGCGAATATTCTATTGTATGCCATCATATAATTCAATTTTGATGTATATTAGTTATTGATATTTATGCATTTGATTTTATCAGCTAGAGCTCTAGAAGAGTCTAGATAGGAGGATGAGTGAGCGCACTCAAAAGACTCTAGCATCCACTACATCTTCATCCATGTGACATTCAAAGGCAACTTAAGATTTGTTTTCTTCCCCTTGTGGGAAGGACTAGATTAGGGATATATATTGTATGCCTTTATGGCATTACTAGACATAATTTTTGTATATTGTGTATGCGACATGTTCTACATCCATTTGGCTTTCAAGAAGCCAATTTAACTATAATTGATATATTACATGTGTGACATTATTGGACATATATATTTGGCTTTATGCCCTACAAATATTTATAGTTCCTGTTTTAAGTATGCAATTCATGTCTCTTGTGTATTGATTTATACTACTTCATGTTTATGCGGATGTCTTAAGCTTTGTATATTGCTCATGCCTTACATTTATGCTTGCACACATCTTTGTATATTGATACTGTATGATTAAAACTTTATGGCAATATGTATGTTTCATTTCATACAAGTTTAGTACCACTACTTTCAACTCAAATGGTTTAAGCAGAAGGCGATTCAATTTACATCAATATATGACTAACTAACATAATATGTTATTCTTTATTGGCTTTATAGTTCATTGTTTGTTAAGAAATGTGTTGGAAAATCTTGTGGTTGATGTAGTTCCATAGTATTCATTTGATACCGAGGACCTAGAACCACAAAAATCATCAGAAGAACACCAAGGATTGATCAGATAGAGTGGTCATGGATGAGGCTACCGAGATCCACCATTTGTTCAAATAGAGGGACACCTCACTTGTAACCAAGGTGAAACAAGACACAACACAATCTTAGCACTTTTGAAACTAGTTAATTTTGGATACTCTCAACATGAAAGGACCAAGTAAAAATGAGTCTCATCAGAGAACCCAAGGGAACCATTCATACAGAACCACCACAACATTCTACACCATTTGGTTTGTAGACACCAGTTAGGAAACTTGAGTCAAATATGGAAACATACCTTAACAAGGCTTGGGGCATGGAATTTATGACGTTTACAATCTCAAAATACCTTAATCCACTCAAAACTGCCATTGACAAAAACCCATCAAACCATTTAGTACCTACCATTTGCTTCAAAGTGACAATTAGGCATTGTAGCCCTATTCAGAGGGTTTTTTACCATAACTTCCTACCCTTTGACCATATACCAAAACAAATACCCTTTTAAGACACCATTTTTAAATTTTTTTAACATATGTAAAACTTGGCACAAATTGGTCAACTTTTGACTGATCATGGTTTTTGGGGGGCAATTAGGCCTCTTTTACAAAGAGACTACCCTCAAACAAGATCTCCAAACTAAACCAACTCTTGGAACACGTTTCATTTTCCTCCAAACTGAATATTCCACCTTCATTTAGTGCCTAAACATCTTAGAATGATCAACCAAGACCTAGGTGGATTATTTTGTTCTAGAGTAGAAAATAATGTAACATTCACCTTAAGGGACACATCGGTATGGTGTGTTCTGGAATGTTTGAATGAGTTCTAAAGCCTAACAAGATTGTTCATAGTGTTTACTAGCCAAAACAAAAGTGTTGGTTCAGATGGTTTGAGGCCAAGATGAATCGTTTCAAAGACAAGCAATGTAGTAACTTTCATCTCAGGGACATTACAAGATTTGGCAAGAAACAAGACATGGTTGCCAGTTTTGAATGAGGTAGAATCTTGTGAAAATGAGAGATTATTTTGTGGGCATCAGTAACATGAACCTATAGAATCTGATGGTTCATTGATAGTGTATAAAATTAAATGTACATTCATGAAACATTAACCCAATTTAATCAATTTGAAAGGGTTCAAAGATCTAACATGCTAAACAACTCAAATTGATCAATCAAAACCATTTCATGTCTCTCCAACTAGGAAGCTAAAACAATGATCTCAAATCTTAAGGATTCCTAAAGTGACAATCCTAGAATGAGAATTCAAATATTACGCTACATGATAAGAAAATTAAGCTAAAAACATGATGAATTATGATGCAATTTAAATTAAAGATGCAAGAACAACTTAAAGAACTCAAGATATGTTAATCATTAATGCAAAATAAATTTAACTATAATGAACATGAAAATGTGAATTGGTGATTTTATCTTAGAATGCATCCTATTTATAGGATTTTCCCTAGGGTAGGGGGTAGAGTGAGTTAACCCTGATTAAGGTTGAGTCAAGTTAATGGTTTCAAATAGTGGGACAAAGAGAAAAAGATGGATGGTCAAGATGCATTTCCAAGATGAGTGGTGTAGAATTGATTTGTCCTTGATCCATGTGAGATAATTTCTTCATTCTGATTGGTTCATTTGATTTTTTTCCTTTTGTGGTGGGTGAGAATAAATGCATTTAATAATTGATTTAACCATGTGTCCCTTGAATGGGTTGGATTAAATTTGATTTAAACTATACAATTTATTGGTTAAAATCAATTGCACAATTATTTGATCTTTTTAATTTAATAAATTCAATAGCTTTGATTTAAATTAATCCATGCTTTGATGTTCAAATGCTTGATTTCCCTTGCTTGATTTGAATTTAATTTGTCTTGACTAATATAGGGTGTCTAAAATTGCCTCTCTTTGAATCAATGTGTGAAGCGTGTTGGTTCAAAGAATCACTGATGTTTGATTCACTAATTCACTGATTAACTAATGTCTGATTTCGATTCGATGCTGGATCTACTGATTGATGTCAATTTGATGATCTTGATTTGATTTGATATGATAAAACCTCGATGTGATTCCTAGATGAAAAATTGATTTTTGATTTTTTGATGCCCCACTAATGATTTGATGAATTTGATTCCCTGTTATAATGATCGTAAAGACCCCTCAGGAAATGAATCAAAATTTATTTCAATTTTTGAAGATTTCCAAATTTTAATCATTTTCTAATATGTCATGATTTTGATTGATTTCTTGATAAATAAATGACTCCTCGCAAAATGCCCTGGTTGAGATATTGAAATAATGTTGCTTTTGATTAAACCATATGCTTATCATCCCATCGAAATGCAAAAACCTTTCCCTCCAAAAGTGAAAAAGTAAGTTTAAGAGGGTAAAATGTATTCCTTTCTTCTCATTTTCACCTCTTCTCTTTGTAAAAATTGAATTTTCCCTTTACTTGAAATGGTGGTGGTGCCAATTAGAGAACATAGATTCGGGCATGGGTGGCATTATCAATATTTGAGAGCATATGGAACTCCTGTATGTTCTCAAACTCTGATCTTTCTTTTCGTATTTCATGATTTTCCTTTCTTTTTCCATGTTTTTCCATGCTTTTTAGACTTTTCCAATGTGTTTGAGCACGTATACCCCACGTTAGAGCGCTGTCATGATGTCTTTTGGCACTTTTTCTAGGGTTTTAAATTTTTTTTGAATCTTTTCCATAAATTTTTGGCGCATATACCTGGTGTTTCAATGCTATACCCCTGAATGAGCATATTTACAGTGCTTCAATGATCTATAAGAGTACCTATGCATGCCTAGTGCATTTTTCAAGGTGAAATAATGCCTATCAAAGCTAAAAGAGTTCCTGTATATAGTTTAGGAATCTTTAGGAAGGTTTAGGAGGGTTTAGGAATGCTTAGGAACGTCCAAGGCAAGTTTGATTGACTCCTAGTTTTTAGGTTAAAATAACCCAAATTATAAAACTTTTTTTTGCCTATGATGAAAAAATATCTATCCCATTTGCGTGATTTCATTTTAAGATCCCTTGTATGATTATGATTTGATACAAAATTGAATGATGTCAATTGCAAACTTCATGTTGATGTGTGTTGATGTCAGTAAAACTAAGCCGATTAGGATTATTGATTAGATTGATTTGATACTTTGTTCTCAAGATCTAGAGAAACAAAATAATTTAATGTGCTAAAGAAGAGTGATATAGAATTGATGATGATTGGATTTATTGGGTTGACTGACTTAGATGATCAACTTGAGGCCTTTGATTGACTAATTGATTGTGTTTTGATGAAATCAGGTTTCCTTTGGGAAATTGATGATCTGAGGTATCTATCCTTGGCCATTAGATATGATCCCTGACTTGTCTACTCAAGAAAAGTATGCGATCAAATTGTGCAGATTAGGATACCTAATACAAAAGCCTTGATTTTTTGTAAATCATGGTTTATTGACCACTTTAGCAAAGTGGTGTCATTCAGATCATAGCACCATTCACTTACCAATGGATGAGATGAAGATCACTCTAGATGATGTATATAGATTATTATGGATTCCTATCATGGGTGAGCTCATTTACTATGATTATGTATATCATGGAGCGGCAGGCAGATGAGTTTTTGGTGATGATGACATAGGTGATGAGACCATTCCTTAACGACAGATGCGACAGTTGTATGCCCCTCTTCCTTTGATTTTGGCAACTTTGGCAACTGGATTATGATTCCAGATAGATATGGTCATGGATTTTATATTGGGTGGGGAATAATCCTAGAGGATATGATTACTCAGCCTTTGAGATTTGTATGGAGATTTTTCTTATTAGCTCATATGTACCATGATTTACATCATGTTGTTTATCATCACAGTGTTGCATTATTTGCAAGAGTAGTTTTGTTGCAGTTGTGGGCCTGGGAGAGTCTTCCAATAGTGAGGGATGTAGTGGATAGATCTTGTCCTCGAGGTTAACCCTATGTGTATGCTTATCAGGGAGTCATTTTCCATCCTTGGTTGGGAAAATTAGAGTATTGGAGGAGGATGTTGGATGACTTAGATGAGGTATGATGGAGACCATATCTTGTTTGTGAGGGATGGAGTGAGGATGATCAGGAGATACCATACGTCTTCACTTCTTGATGGTTAATTGGTCATACAGTCTTCATTGTTGAGAGGTCGACGAGCAGGTAAACATGATGCTCCAGATGTTGCTGATATTTTGGATGCTCCAGTGATTTCATTAGTGGTGGTTTCTCCATCAGTTCCTTCTGCTCCTCCTAGCCAAGAGATACAAGATATACATGTAGGTATGGAAGATATAAGGGGTGAATTGGCTCAAGTTAGTTCATTGTTGGTTGCATTTGTAGCTTGGTTTGGCAGTGAGCCTACTCAGGCCACAAGTTCTACTTAGGTTCCTCCTATAGAGACAAATATAGGTACACATGCAAGTATATAGGGTGGTCAGAGATATATGTTCTTTTTTATAAGTTTGGAAGATTTAAATTATGATGTACCTTTGTGATGTACTTGATACTCATTATGATGATGTTCTCACTCTTGATGTATTTAGATTTTTCTTCTTATGATATCATTATATATTGGACCTTTTGGGATTTTAATGAAATTCATGATACAACTCTATATGATTTTATCTGTATTTTTGTACTTTTCAATTTCATGTTGTATGTATGCAGTGATACTAGATGAAATGCTTATATATGATGCCATGATTAATGCTTAACAAATGAATGCATTTTTAGATTAACTTTAATGATATGCATTGGAATGCAATGCAACAAATAATGATATGAATCTTAAATGAAGTTAATGAAATGCCATGAATAATGATATGAATTTTTATGCAACTTTAATGAACTTAATGCAACTATATGAAATGCATTTTTTTTTGTAAAAGTCCATATACTATACCTTAAGAAAATGTTGATGTAATAGCCATGATTGATTCACCCCTCTTTTTAACGGAGAACCTTATAACTAAGATGTGTTTCTTAGAGAAACTCACCTTAACTAAAATGCAATTCTAATCTAAAACGAATACAAGATGCAAATATGATCTTGTCACTTATCACTAGATAATGCTATTTTATTTTTCATCATTGAGATTTTTTGAAACCTGAAGTTGGTACAACCCTCACTGGTTAGATTTGAAAACCATACTGATATGAATACCTCCTTCCTTTGGATTTCAACAATGAAGCCGATACAACTCTCACTGGTTCAACCATGGGAGTATGAATATCACTTTCGTCAGATTCAATGTTGCAAGTGGATTTTGGCATTAAGATATAGAAGATCTAAATGGCCAAGGTATCTATTTGTATAAATAGATAGAGATTTGATTCCTTTTATATGCAAATATCCTCGATGATTCTTTGATGACCATATCATTTGACGAGTTTGCATACTTCTATGAATCAATCTTACAAGAAGACACATAGAAATAAAGAAAAATATCATGTCTCTCTCATTGCTTATCTAGTCAAAGACATCATGGATTCACTAAAAAGACATGATTCCAAAAATCAAGTAACCCCCGAAATAACATTGCTTTTTTGTGAATCCATATTTTCAAAGAACTTCATCCATTTGATCTTTATTCAAGTTTTTAATCATGATTAAGGCTTGATCATATTTGATGTTGTAGATTGGTGTGATGTTGAAGTGCACTCAAATTGGAATGTTGGAAATTTGATATGAATCAAAGGGTTCCAGTGTCTTGATTTTGGTTGATGCAATGATTCAAGTGTCAATTGGGTCTTTCATGATGAGCTCACTGATTTAGGATTGTGCCCCAGTTGGATAAAAAGATTTTGGACTGGGAAGATCTTAAAATCATGATGAAAGCTTGGTATATGCAAATGCAACTTTGAGACTTTATTATGACTATGTACAAATGATGGATGCAAGGATATATACAAGGGTGATGAAAAGATGTAGATGGAAAATGCAACCTAGGCACGACTTAAGGGTCAAATGGCGCTTGTTTGCTAGGTTTTCTCTACTTGAATTTATTGCACTTTTTATCTCTTTTGCTTTTTTTTCTACCAAGGCATCTATTGCTAGGTTTTCACCAAGGCACTTTTTTCTTCTTTTTTTTCCCTTTTTTATTTTTTTATTTTTTGATTTCTTTTTTATATTACCAAGGTGCTTGCTTGCTAGGTTTTCACCAAGGTATTAACTTTTTCAGGATCACATATTTGAATGTTTTTGCTTTCTTCATGATCTTTTTTCTGCTATTTTGGATTTTTTCAGGATCTCTTTTCACTATTTTTGAATTTTTTCAGGATCTCTTTTCATTGTTTAACAATTGTCACTCTCTTCATCTGATACTCTTTCAATTGATTTATCTTTCACATATACCCTTTCATCTGATTTTAGGTATAAAACCTCTTTAAATGGATGCTATTGATAGGATCTTAAAATTCTTCTCCCTTACAATTGGCTAATTTGTAGGTTCTTTTTCTATAGGAAGATGTTATAACAAAATTTCCAAGCCAATTTGCCTCAAATTTTCCTTTCTTTTCTCTATATAATTTTTTTGGGGGATTTTCTCTGAGGACTAGGTCTCCCACTTGAAATTCTCTAAGTTTGATCTTCTTGTTGTAATTTCTTGACATTCATTTTTGATACACCTTGAGATGGTCATATGCTTGGTTTTGATGTTCTTCAAGTAATTCCAATTTTTGTAGCTTAGCGACTCTATAATATTCTTATATCACTAACCCATGCAATGAGACTCTTAGGGAGGGAATTTTCACTTCTAAAGGTAAAACTGCTTCGGCCCCATAAACCAATGAAAAAGGTGTTGCTCCTGTGGGTGTTTGGATGCTTTTTCTATAGGCCCATAATGTTGGATTCAATTGAATGTGTCAATATCTTCCTAAATTATCCATTATTTTCTTCAAGATTTTAAGGATGTTTTTGTTTGAGGCCTCAGTCTGACCATTTCCTTGAGGATAATAAATTGAAGAAGAATGGTGTATGATATGGAATTTTTTACACAATTCATCAATATCCTTATTCTTAAACTATTTTCCATTGTCAGTGAGTATGGCATGTGGGATACCATATCGAAAAATGATATGATTAAAAATGAACATAGATATTTGTTTCCCAGTTGCAGTTGTTAAAGGCACAACTTCCACCCATTTAGTAAAATATTATGTTGCAGTTATTATGTACTTGTGACCATAGATGAAGGTGGATATATCATCCCTATTAAATCAAAACCACATTGATAAAGGGGCCAAGGTGTGGTCAATGGATGCAACTCTTAAGCTGGGGCATGTATCAAATTCCCATGATATTGTCACTTTTGACATATCTTCACAAATTGACAAACATCTCTTTCCATAGTTGGCCACTAATACCCCATCCTTAGAAGTTTCATTTCTAAAGAAAATTCAGTCGAATGTGACCCATAAATTGCTTTGTGAATGTCTTTTAAAGTAGTTTCTAACTCCTCCCTCTCTAGACATCTAAAAAGCATCCCGTCAAGACCTTTATGATACACTATTTTGGTTACAAGGGTATATCTTGAGGTTTGTCAAATAAAGTTTCTCTTTTGGTTTCTAGATTGGTCCTCGAGTAAGATATTATCTTTTAGGTAAGTATAAATAGGACCATATAATGGGGATTCATGTCCAACTAGTAAAAAATTGATTTGGGATTAAGGAAGGTTAAATGCAGGCTGTACCAACTCTTTCACCAAGAGTTCATATATGATGAACTATAACTGATTGAATGTTTGAAGATGTTAAGTTGATGATCACTGAGCTGCAGAAGGTTAATGCAAGACATTAAATTAGGTAATGCATTGTATTGTCATTGATTTCAACTTGATATAATCTGATTGGTCATATACATATTGTCAAAGAATTAAAATAACCAAAGAGATAAAGGTTATGTTATCAGTAATGCATAAAATTTTAGTATACACCAAGTGACAACAAACACCGATGGATAGTGCACACTGATGGATAGAGAATCCTGAGAAGAGTCATAGTGATACCTAAACAAGATACCTGAGCAAGCATTACCAAGAAGAACCAAAGTGATACCTAAGCAGAACTGAAAGTCGTAGTGTTGCCTGACGGATAGACAAACCTGACGGACAAAGATGCCCGAGGATGACTGAAGACAAGACCAAGAAAACAAGGATTTAAACACCGATCAGAACTGAAGTTTAGAAACAAAAAAAGACTTAGCTGATAGGAGCTAAATATAGAGTTAATTGATTGATTACATTGTTTTCATTGACCATTTAAAAGATTTAAAGCTAGTTTTATTCTAGTTGTCAAGAAGAAATCTACGACATAAAACTAAAGAGATCTTTGAAGAAAGAATGGCGAGATTTGTGGATCACATCAAGAACAAGAAAGACAAGGACTTAGAAATGGTTAAATCATGTCTATAAAAGAGACAAGCTAATTCATTATGAAAAGTGGAATGCTGAAGAGAATACTAGTGAAGATAGAATTCTTGATACAAATTTAATCATACAAGATAAAGAATAGAGATAATAGTTATGCGGACACCGAGCAACAACATTCACCAAGCAGAAATAAGTGGAGCAAAGGAACATAAGAGAACATTAATCAGAAAGGTATTATGAGCTTACAATAGATCTAAACATCTGCAAGATTAAGGTGTATCTATGAACATATCATATATTGTTTCAGTTTAACCATTGATTCAAAAAATCTCTTAATAGAGTAGGATCTAACCATCCTTTATATATTAAGATACATCCCAAGGAGTATCAAAAGGTTTCTCATGAAGATAGCATAGTTAATGCTAGATATCAAGCGACAAAATATTAGTTTTAAATTCTCTAACAAGGTCACACTTAACAGTGTTTTTGTAACCTTTAACAGGGTTCTCTCTTCACCGAGCTCACTTCAGAAGAGTGAAAGTTTTGGGTTACTAGTCCCAAATGGTTTTTCCCCTAACAGGGTTTCTACATAAAAAATTCATGTGTCAAATGTGTATATGGTTTAGTTCTTTGATGTTTTGCTTTACACATTACTAAAATAGGATTGCTCGGTAAACACTAAGTTATTTTTTGTATTTCGGTAAAGACTAGACTGCTATTCGGTAAAGCTTAAGAAAAAGGATAAACAATATACTCTGAGAAGTAGTTATTTGATAAGATTATTTAAAGGCATAAATCTTGTAGGACTGAAGATAACTAGATGTTTATATTTGTGGTATAAATTTTTGGGTTGATTTATTGGATTAATTTTTGAGGCCACTGATTCACCCCCCTCTCCTAGTTATTCTAACAATTGGTATCAAAGCTTGTGTGCTTAGAAAGGGAGTTTAAAGACTTAAGCAAAAGATCACAAGATGAGCAAAATGGATGTGCCTAAGTTGAACAAGGACAAATTTGCATCACAGAAAAGTAGGATAAGACTCCACCTATCAGGTATTGGAAATGATGTTACTCAATACTTAGATACTAAATTTTTTAAACCTACTGGACCTCCAAAAGTTGATCAATTGAGAGAAAAGCATGACCACAATTCTATGATGATAGAACTTGCTTCCTCACTCTTCGATGCTAAATTTGAAGATGTCAAATCATACACCATTACAAAGGAAATGTGGGACAAATTGAAGCTAGTACATGGAGGAGATGTAAATGTGCTAAGAACTAAGGAAAAAAGCCTAAGAGGAAGGTTTGATGACCTAAGAATGAAAGAAGGAGAAAACATCACTCAGTACAACTGAAGAATCAAAGAGGTAGTCAATTCTATCCGAGTAGGAGGTGTACTTGAAGAAGAAATAGTGGTAAGTAAAATTCTTAGAACCTTACTACTTGTGTATTCTATTAGAGTATCTTCTATACAAGAAATGAGAGGAGTAGCAAATAATAATGTTACTCTAGATAGTTTGATTGGTAGACTTATTTCATTTGAGATGAATAACTTTGACAACGGTGTCTTACCATCTATTGAGAATGCATTCAAATCTTCTTTGAAAATAAGTAAATCAAGTCATAAACACACTATGAGAAATGATAGTGAAAGTGATAGTGATGACCAAGAACTTGATGAGATTGAAGCACTAATGGCTAGAAGATTGCAGAGAGGCAAAGGTAGATACAAATGTAAATTACCATTTGGTATGTTTTAATTGTAAAGAGATTGGACACTTTGCTGCTAGATGTCCTAAAAAAAGAAAAGAAGATAGAAACAATGACAAATCATATGAAAAGAAGTTTGATAGAGGTGATGACAGAGATTACCGAAGCAATTGAAAATCTGACAAAAGAGACAATTGAGACTACAAGGACAAAGTAAAGAAAGCATGTTACCTATCCGAGAACAAAGCTGAGAATACTGACACTAAATCTGATGAAGATGTTGAGGTAGTATTTGTTGCTATGAAAGATGGTTCAGATGAAGAAGAAAGGTATTTTGAGACTACACTCATATATAAGGTTAGTAAAAATGATTTCTGGATTATTGATAGTGGCTGTACTCACCACATGACTGGAGATAAGGAAAAGTTTGAAACTTTTGAATATTATAATGGTGGATCAGTAAGAATGGGTAATGACTCACCTTGTCCAGTTGAAGGTAAATGAACTGTAATGTTGAATAATCTGATTAGATGTGAAATGCATATTGGGTGAAAGGACTTAACTATAATATATTGAGTGTTTTATAGCTGAATAACATAGGACACCGAGTTGCATTTGAGAACAAAAAGGCAAAGATCTTTAATGAATCATGAAGGTTGATCAGAACTGGTGAACAGACAAAAGGTAACCTATTCTATCTTGATGATATTAACACCACTTGTTTAATGGCTAAAAATGAAGACATATGATTGTGTCATAAAAGGTTATATCATGTGAATTTTGATAATATGGTTAGGATAAGCAATAAAAGGAAAGTAAGATTCTTACCGAGCATGTCAAAGCCCGACCATGTCATGTGTAAGAATTGTCAAAAAGGTAAAATGACAAAGTCTAGTTTCAAGAGAAAAACCTACACATCTAATGTTATTCTAGAATTAGTCCATATTGACCTATGTGGACCCATGAGAATAAAGAGCTACTATGGTGATAGATACTTCATTCTATTTGTAGATGATTATTCTAGAATGATAATAGTTATGTTCTTAAAAGAGAAATCAGAAGCATCCAAGATGTTTAAATGGTATAAAGCCATAGTTTAAAAGCAAAGTGGAAAAGAACTAAAATGCCTAAGATCATATAGAGGAGGAGAATTTATTTCTGATGAATTCACTAACTTTTGTAATGAGCATGGAATTCAAAGACAAGTTTTTGCACCGAGAACACCATAGCAAAATGGGATTGCTAAAAGAATGAATAGATCCATTTTTGATTGTGCCAGAACACTGATGATTGAGAAAGGCATCACTCAAACATTTTGGAGAGAAGCTATCAATATTGTTGTCTACACATTGAACAGAGTTCAATTGAAGAAAGACACAAATAAGACACCTTATGAGCTATGGTATGGACGCACACCCAATGAAAGTTACTTCAGAATTTTTGGAAGTCAATGTTATATTTTGAAAGATGATAGAAATGGAAAACTTGACTCCAAAGGTTAAGAAGGAATATTTTTAGGGTATTCTACCAAAAGCAAGGCTTATAAATATCTTAACAAATCCTCTAACAAAATCATTGAAAGTGCAAATGTCAAAGTACATGAATTTGCTGAGAAAAATGATGAGGAAAGCAGAAAAGAACCAGAAGACTACAACAGGTTTGTCTATATTGAAGAACCTGACACTCTACCCGAGCAATATTTTATCACTCTCGAGCGACAAAATAATGCACCCGAGCATCAAGTTGCAAACACCAAAATTTAGGAAATTGCTCACAATGATGTACCAAGCGATGGAGATCAAAATGAAGGTCAAGATGATGAACAAAGAGATGAACTGGTACTTTCCAAGTATGTCAGAAGACACCATCCATAAAATAAGATCATAGGAGACAAAAAGGCTGGAATGAGAACAAGAAGTAAGTCACTGAACACTAGATGTTTAATTTGTGATTTTGAGCCTAAATCTGTTAATACTGTACTTGAAAATGAAGAATGGGTCAGTGCTATGAATGAAGAGATAGCGTAGATTGAGATGAATAGAACATGGACATTAGTACCTAGACCGGATGACAAGAATGTCATTGGTACCAAATGGATATTCAGAAACAAGTTGAATGAGAATAGAGAAGTCACAAGGAACAAAGCAAAATTAGTATGCAAGGGGTATGCACAAGAAGAAGGTATTGATAATGGAGAAAACTTTGCACCCGTTGCTAGACTAGAAGGAGTTAGAATTCTACATGCTTATGCTGCATTCAAAGGATTCAAGGTATACCAAATAGATGTCAAATCTGCATTCCTAAATGGAATACTAGAAGAAGAGGTATACATTGAACAACCAGAAGGGTTTGTTGATCCTAACAAGAGAAACATGGTTTGTAGACTACACAAAGCCCTGTATAGATTGAAACAAGCACCAAGAGCATGGTATGAAAGACTTCACTCCTATCTCATAAGTATTGGATTTGTAAGAATAAGTGAAAACAATAATATGTATTTAAAAGAAGATACTGATGAAAACATTCTGATTGCTGAAATATTTGTTGATGATATCATATTTGGGGGTAATGATATGTTATGCAAATCATTTGCTAATAAAATGAGCAAAGAGTTTGAGATTTCAATGTTTGGGGAGATCAAGTTCTTTCTTGGTCTACAAATTCTTCAACAAGATGCAAGCATATACATCACACAATCCAAATACATCAATGAAGTTTTCAAGATATTCAATACGGAAGACTCCAAACTAGTTGGAACACCTATGGCAACCGGATGCAAGCTGACAAAGGAAGACAAGTAAACTGAGGTAAATCAAACCCTATATAGATCTATGATTGGAAAAATCATGTATGTTGTTCATACTACACCAGATATAGCACATGCAGTTGGAATAGTTGCAAGATTCTCTGCTAATGCCAATGAATCACACATGACTGCTGTCAAAAGAATTCTGAGATATCTAAAGAATACCAAAGACTATGGCTTATGGTATAAAAGAGGAGGCAATTTTGAGCTTCAAGTCTATACAAATGTTGATTGGTATGGAAACTTAAATGATAGAAAGAGCACAACAAGAGGAGCTTTCTTCATGAGTGACAGACTTGTCATATGGATAATTAAGAAGCAAGGATGCATCTCACAATCTACTGCAGAAGCATAATATGTGGCTGCTACTGTAAATTTCTCTAATATTGCATGGATCAAGCAATTACTGGAAGTTATGAATATGAAAATTATTGAACCAATGATTACCTATTGTGATAATACTAGTGCAATAAACATATCAAAGAACCCTGTCATGCATGCTAAGACAAAGAATAATGCTATCAAGTATCATTACTTAAGAGAACAAGTGCAAGAGAAAGAGGTGATACTAGAATATGTTCAATCCAAGGAACAATTAGTAGACATATTCACAAAGCCATTGCCTAAAGATACATTTGAGTACCTGAGAAAGAGACTAGGGATCCGACCCTTGTCTATTGGTCACTAAGATGACTAGGAGGCTGCATCAACCTACACATAATTAGAGGGTCATTCAAGTTGATGCAAGAAAAGAGATGGACTTGAAAGAATAAATTAGTACATAGAAAGGTACCTATCTGCACCGAACACTAGAGAAAAATGTTGGCTACTACAGAGCTAAATTGCTGATGGAGAGGAAATTCAAGGAATATATTATAAAAAAAAAAAGAGATTTAGTTTGGCATTATTATCAAAGGGAGAGAAGTATCCAAAGGGAGAGATGAATTAAGGGAGAGATTATATCCATATGAAATATCTATCAAAAGTATTCAAAAGGAGAGATGTACTTAATGAATATGGAGAGAAATATATTGTTGTCAAAGGAAAAAGAGATATGAAATCTCTATCATAACTATCCATCAAGAAGAGGAACAGTTAAAGGGAGAGAAAACATCAGAGAAAGATTCAAAGAAACATCTATCTGAGGGAGAAGAGATTCTACAACAAAGGGAGAGATAGAATCAGAAGTTGCTACATCTATCTAGTGAAGGGAATGAAGAATGAAAAAAGTACTCAGCAAGAATCAAATCTAAGCTAGAAGAGCTTACTGAGAGTCATAAATTTGTACTGGTTATAGAAAAATAAGTTTGGTAGAGATCGATGAACTAAAACTGATATATTTCATATTGTATTAGTAGTATGTTGCCATCAATGCCAAAGGGAGAGATTGATGAACTATAACTAATTGAATGTTTGAAGATGTTAAGTTGATGATCACCAAGCTGTAGAAAGTTAATGAAAGACATTAAATTAGTTAAAGTATTATATTGTCATTGATGTCAAATTAATATAATCTGATTGGTCATATACATATTTTCAAAGACTTAAAAGAACCAAAGAGATAAAGGTTATGTTATCAGTAATGCATAAAAGTTCAGTATACACCAAGTGACAACAAACACCAACGGATAGTGCACACCGATGGATAGAGAACCCCGAGAAGAGTCATAGTGATACCTAAGCAAGATACCCAAGAAAGAATTACCAAGTAGAACCAAAGTGATACCTGAGCAAAACTGAAGTCACAGTGTTGCCCGACGGATAGACAACCCCGACAGACAGAGATGCCTAAGGACAACTGAAGACAAGACTGCGTAAACAAGGAGTTAAACACCGATCAAAACTAAAGTTTAGAAACGACAAAAGAATTAGCTGACAAGAACTAAATATAGAGTTAACTAATTGATTACATTGTTTTCATTGACCAGTTAAAAGATTTAAAGCTAGTTTTATTCTAGTTGTCAAGAATAAATCTATGGGATAAAACTAAAGCAAGCTTTAACGCAAGAATGGAGAGATTTGCAGATCACATCAAGAACAAGAAAGACCAGGACTTAGAAATGATTAAATCATGTCTATAAAAGAGATAAGCTAATATATTATAAAAATTAGAATGCTGAAGAGAATACTAGTGAAGATAGAAGTCTTCATACAGATCTGATCATACAAGCTAAAGCACAGAGCTAATATTTTTGCGGACACCGAGCAATAGAGAAGCAACATTATTCACCAAGAAAAAAGAAGTGGAGAAAAGGAACATAAGAGAACATTGATCAAAAAGGTATTATGAGCTTACAATATATCTAAAAATCTGCAAGATTAAGTTGTATTTATGAACAGATCATATATTGTTTCAGTTTAACCATTGATTCATAAAATCTCTTAACATAGTAGGATCTAACCATCCTTTATATATTGAAATACATCCCAAGGAGTATCAAAAGGTTTCTCATGAAGATAGCATAGTGAATGCCAGATATTAAGTGACAAACTGTTACTTTTAAATCCTCTAACAAGGTCGCACTTAATAGTGTGTTTGTAACCTTTAACAAGTTTCGCTCTTCACTGAGCTCACTTCAAAAGAGTGAAAATTTTGCGTTACCAGTCCCAAGTGGTTTTTCCCCTAGCAGGGTTCCATGTTAAAAATCCATGTGTCAAATGTGTATATGGCTCATTGATTTTATGTTTTGCTTTACACATTACTAAAATAGGATTGATCGGTAAACACTAAGTTATTTACTATATTTTGGTAAAGACTAGATTGTTATTCCGTAAATATTAAGAAAAAGGATAAACAATATACTCTGAGTAGTAGTTATTTGATAAGATTATTTAAAGGCATACATCTTGTAGAACTGAAGATAACTAGAGGTTTTATATTTGTGGTATAATGTTTTGGGTTGATTTGTTGGATTAATTTTTGAGGCCACTGATTCACCCCCCCTCCTCTTAGTTATTCTAACACATATTGTGTATTTTGATTTGACATTTGTAAGAGAGAAGCCAATGGTGTCATGGCATCAACTACTTTGTTTTTCTCCCTTGGTATTTGTTCAAATTTTATCAAAACAGAATGCTTCTTCAAGTCATCTATCATCCTTTTATAAGGCATTAACTTGTCATCTCTTATTTGGTAATCATCATTGATTTGGTTGATTACAAGTTGAGAGTCACCATACACTTGTAATTCTACCATTTTCCATTCTAGAGCCATTTTTATGCCTATAACTAGAGCTTCATATTTGACTATATTATTTTTGCATGGAAAAATAAGTTTATATGACTTCAGAAACCTTGAGGTGTGATTAGGAGAATGCCTACCCCCAAGCCATGTTGTGTATAGGATTTGTCAAAGTAGATTTTCCATTTTTTTTGATGACATTATTTTGCCATTAGTATACTCAGAAGAAAAACACAGACATAAAGCATTACTGACAGACAGCAAGCATCACCAGCAGACCACAAACAATACAGGTGAAATGCAAGCATACCCGATAGGACAAAGAATTTTGAGAAAAATGCTAAGTATAAATGTGACAAGCATCACCGACAAACACAAGCATCACCGGTGAACACAAGCATTACCGGTGACACAATTTCCAGAATCAACCCGACAGGAATAGTCAAGCATACCCGACGACATGTTCAGAGAAATGAACACCGACGACCAAGAACACTGACCGTCAGAACCGATAGTCAGAAAAGCCACAAATTGTGGATCTAATTTATACACGGCAAATAAGACAAAGTTATTCTATTTTGTAGAATTTTTTTTTGTTTTTATGGTCATGCAATCTTTATGTAAATGCTTTAAATCATATCTAACTACAGATCAAGATCAAGTTGTATATCTTGAATCTAGAGTTAACCCGCGAATGCATGAATCAAGAATTGAACCTAAGCTAGTATAAATAGATGTTCATAATCAATTCTAAGTACATGAATTCTTTGTAATTGATAGCCATGAAGATCATCTAAGGAGCAGAAGGCAGAATTCATGCAAAGAGCAGAAACAAAGTATATCAGTTATCAAGAACACACAGAGGCTACCGATGAGCAGATAGAGGTAATACTCAATCATGGAAAGATGATTAATAGTATTTTTGGAGCTTTAGAGGATCTGTTATCAGCAATTGAAGATTGAATTTATCATCAGATCAAAGACCTATGCAGTTGCATTCTAACAAGTGCATCACATCTAAAATCCTTTTGTAGAAGGTGGACTTAAACATCCTTTGTAAATCTCTTAATAGAGTGCACACTTAACAGTGTTTCTAAAGCTTCAAATGAAGTAGATCTTGATAGGTCTCCACTATAATACTCCAAACAGGGTAGGTCATCAGAAGTGACCAAAATTGTAAGCCTTAACCGGCTCTTCTTATCTGAAGATAGTGAAGTTTGTGGGTAACAATCCCCACCACAGTTTTTACTTCCTTAACAAGAGTTTTCTGCGATATCATATCTTGTGTCATGTGTTATCTAATTTCATGAATGTTTCTATTATTGGTACATATCAAAATAATGCATGTTATGATTTCATATGCATAAAGAAAGATGAATAGATAGGTAATTTTAATTACAAACTGATGACTAAGGGTTAATGGGCTAACCAAGAAATGTTTTAGAGGTATTGATTCACCCCTCCCCTCTCAGTACATCATCTCAATATAATTCCAACAGTTTTTGCCTCAACATTTATTATCTCTGAATCATGAAATTCAATCTGGATTGGTTGACTATATTTCAAAGGAGCTTATGCCAATTGATCAACAATGACTTGACCTTTTATTGCATTTCTATCCACATATTCGATGTCAAATTCACTCAACACCATGACCCACTTTGCCAATCTCATGTTAGGGTGATTTTGCTAAATATATATTTCAAAGGATCAATCTTAGCTATGAATCTAGTTTTACGTGCCAATATGTAATGACATAGTTATTATGAGGCAAAAAATACTGCTAGGCATCTTTCAATGAAGCTATAGTTTAACTCATATTTGACCAAGGTCCTATTGATGTAGTAAATTGCCTTTTCTTTCCCCTTTTCATCTTATTGAGCTAATAAAGTACCTAATGAATGATCTATTTCCAGAATGTACAAGAGTAAAGGATTTCCTGGGATAGGTGAATTCAATATAGATGGATTCATCAAGTATCTCTTTAAAAGAGTGAAGGATTCTTCATATTGGTCATCCCAACTGAAGATTGTGTCCTTGTGAAGGAGTTAAGTAAATGAGTGACATTTTCGGCTAATTGAGAAATAAATCTTGTGATAGATTTTAGTTGTCCTTAGAGTGATCTCATTTGCCTTATGTTTCTCAGTGCCCCCATTTCCATTATTGATTTAAATTTCTCCGGTTCAACCTCAATTCCTTTTGCATATATTATGTACACAAGTAACTTTCCTGATTGTACACCAAATGCACACTTTTTTGGATTCAATCTCACCTTGAATTGCTCTAGTCTTGTAAAAAAATTCTCCAAAATTGGAAAATGTTCATTTCTTATGTGAGATTTTGCTAATATATAATCAACATAATCTTCTAGGAATGTGTGTATCATATCATGAAAAATTGTGGTCATATCTCTCTAGTAGGTCGCTCTGAGATTTTTGAGACCGAAAAGCATCACGTTCCAACAAAATGTACCCTAAGCACATGTGAAAGCTATATTTTCTTGGTCCTCATGAGATATCTTTATCTAATTATACCCACTGAATCCAACCGTGAGAGAGAACATAAAATGTCATGTTGTTAAATTTACTACAACATCAATGCTTGGTAGTGGAAAGTCATCTTTTGGGCATGCTAGGTTAAGATCCCTAAAATTGATACATACTCTGATTGTTTTATCTAGCTTGGAAAGTGGCACTTTATTGGACATCCAATCAACATAGGATATAGTTCTTATAAACCCTGCTTTCAATAGCTTTTCCAATTCCTCTTTTATTAATAATGCAATGTGAGGGTGTTTTTATCTTAGTTTCTGTTTGACCAGCTTAGCTCATATTTTTACATTCAAATAGTGCATGATAAGATATGGATCTAGACCTAGAATATCAACATAGGACCATGCAAAATTCACTTGTTTCCTTTTGAATAATTTAATGAATTCTTATCTTTCTTCTAGTGTTAATGATGCTGCTAGATTTATGACCTTGGGCTCTGATTTTGTGCCAATGTCAACTCTTTTTGTGGGCTCAATCAATATAGGTAATTTTTCCTCATATTGCTCTAGAAAAGTGTCCCATCTCTCTTCCTTAGGTGCCATAATTGGGTTTTTTCCTTTGGAAACATCCTTTTTTTTCACTTTTTCTAGGTCTAGGACTACCACATTGTGGTTTTCACCACTAGACCATTTGATTTTTTCTTTATTATTTTCTTTTCTTTTGTGACTAATAGATTGGAAACTTCCCCCTTATTTCTCCTTGATATTATTCATTGGTGGAAGAGGGTTCAACCACATTTAGGTACAAGGTCAAAGAATATTCATCTGGAAAAATGGGTAAGTCATTTGGTTCTAATTGATCTCAATCAATCAATTTAGGGTGGATAAGTGACAAAGAGTCATCTTCATTTAGGTTTATAGGATTTAAGGACATAATTTCATTAAAGGTTTCATACACTATATCATTTAGGTATATAACATGTTCCTCTTCTAAATGATCCATAGAGTTTGGATCTAAATCCTCCTCACTAGAGTCCTCTTGGGTTATTTATGGATAAAAATCTTATAGATTAAATCTAACAATAGATCCTCCTAAAAATAAAGGTACATATGGCTCTCCTACCCATTGTGAGTTAGAACTTTGAGTGTTTGAACTTGAGGCTTCTTGATCTGAGTTTGATTCTTCCTTTTGTGCTTGTGCATAAGAGTAAACACCATCAATTTCTTTATCATGACATGACTCTTTTGACATAGATTCCCATTCCCACTTAGCTGAATTATCATCATTACTAGGAGAGTTTAACTTATTTATTTGTTCACAATAAATAGATTCATTTTTATTAGAGATTGATGCATACTATCCCAATATTGATTTCTCCTTACTTGATCTCCATTGGGCTTCTGTAGGATCTAACAAGCCTTTCTTTCTTTTCCCAATGGGCCATGTTCCTTGATATCCCATCTTTTTTAAAATTTGACATCCTTTTCCATATTGGTGTGTGGGAATACTAATGTGTTGGACTCTTTTATTTGAATTTTCTTCCTCTTCCTCTTTATAAATCCAATTTGGGATCTCATTATTTGCTTCTTCATTCATATAATTGCTGGGTCTTACAAAGTTTTCATTGTATCTTTGTGGTTGTCGATGAGTCCTAGGGGAATTAGGAATGTTTGTCAATGATATGGAATATTCTCCTATCCCATTTTGATGTAATTTGCATTGTTTTTCAAAATTCTTCATCATTAAATGCATCTTTTCCTGATGTGTTAATCTTTCCTTTCCGTCTTCGGAGGGTTTTGATGTATTTTCCTCTTGGATATAATAATTGATACTTTCTTCATTTGGTTCCACAAAACCTACTTTATCCTTTCCTTTGATAGATGAAGAGGGAATTGTCTCTTTATTCCTTGAAGTAGTAGATTAATCTTTTGAATTGTTTTTCTCTTTTTCTTTAATGTTTGAGCTCGAAGTCACACTTGGGATTTCTACCTTGTCATTCTCTTGGGATGCTTGTAAAGTAGGACTTTAACTATTATGTGGTACAAAAGAGTATGTCCCTGTTTTGATATTATTACAATATTGAAAAGGATTTGTATCTCCACTGATGGTTATTTCTTGGCCCATGTATGGAAATTTTATACATTGGTGATAAGTAGAAGGAACTGCCTGCATTTCATTAATCTAGGGCCTTCCCAACAAAATATTATAAGTCAATTTTAGGTCTAGGACTTGACAAACTATTTCCTTTTGAATGGGACACACTCTAATTGGAAAATAAACCATCGCTTTCTAAGATCTTTCTTCATCATAATAAGCCTTGATCGTTATCTTCCTTTTAGGATACACAACATTTTCTGAATATCTGAAGGCTTTAATTAGGATTAATGTGCATATGTTCAAACCAACACCTCTATCAATTAATATTCTCTTCACAAGATGCTTATGTATGTGGACTTTAATATGCAATGGAAGGTTTTGTGGGTGATTAAGAGACATATCATCTTGTTCAGAAAATAACAAACAATGAGGAGCTACAAGATGACCAACCATGGTTTGGAACCGATCTACATCCAAATTTTTGGGAACTGTTGTATCAACCATAGCTTTCTCTCTAGGATTTCTTTGTGTGATGGTGATATTTTCAATAACTCCAAAATAGAAATTTCAGCTGGAGTTTTGAGAAGTTCATCTACCAAGTTATATTGCCTTGATGAAGATCATGACAAGCAATTCATGTTGATTTTGGTAGATGTTCCTAGCAAGGTTACTTTTCAAGCTTTGCACCTTTTGATGACATTAGATGATTCCTTCTCTTGTTTATATTTTACCACCACAACATTTATGATATTTTCAAAACCTGATATAGAATTGTTTGTGTTGTCATAAGCATGAACAAAGTTAACCTTATTACTCCCTTTATGATTATTTTGATTTATGTTGAATGACTCCCCTTTCTCATGGGTCAAGCAAGGAGTTTTGAAGGCCGCATGATCTTCATTATTTTTAGGCCCTTCCACTTCAATTATTCCATTGAATTAATTATATATTGAATCACATGTTTCAAATTCATACAATTATTGGTAGTATTGTTGGAATTATATTGAGATGATGTACTAAGAGGGGAGGGGTGAATCAGTACCTCTAAAAATTTTCCTGGTTAGCCCATTAACCCTTAGTCATCAGTTTGTAATTTCTCTCATCTAACTGTTCATCTTTCTTTATGCATATGTAATCATATCATAAATTCTTTAGTATGTAACAATAATAGAAACATTCATGAAAATAGATACTACATGACACAAGATATGATATCGCAGAAAACTCCTGTTAAGGAAGTAAAAATTGCGGTGGGGATTGTTACCCACAAAACTTCACTATCTGCAGATAAGAAGGAGCCGGTTAAGGCTTATAATTGGTCACTTCTGATGACCTACCCTATTAGGAGTATTACAGTGGAGACCTGTTAAGATCTACTTCATTTGAAGCTTTAGCAACACTGTTAAGTGTGCACTTTGTTAAGAGATTTGGAAAGAACGG
>MU224516.1:1700715-1749211 GCA_018584345.1 Thuja plicata
TAAATAAAAATGATCAAACCTTAGGAAATATTGAAATAATTGAATTAATTACAATTTGATCAAGGAAATTGATTTGAATTGAAAATGTTCCAAAGCATTGATTCAGGAAATTGATAAAATGAATAAAATGATAAAATGGGGCCCAAAGTCTAG
Source organism: Thuja plicata (assembly GCA_018584345.1). Lineage (NCBI taxonomy): Eukaryota > Viridiplantae > Streptophyta > Pinopsida > Cupressales > Cupressaceae > Thuja > Thuja plicata. Next base: position 1,700,869 of record MU224516.1, read on the forward strand.
GCGACCATTTTAGGGTGCATACACCTATTTGTTCCAAAGCATTTTGTAAGATATTGACGCCAATAGGTCTCTTGTAGCCAATCAAGACCTAGTTGTGTCAAAATTGGTCAAACCCTCCAAAAGTGTGAATATATAGTGGAATTGGTAAAATCGATGTTTGTAAGCCATTTATGGCATGTTGGAAATTGTTTATAGGTACGTGAAGTAGTTGAGTAGGAATATTGCAAAAAATGAAAAAGTTGCAACATAGTAACTTTGCAAAAAATTGTAACTTTGATGCAAAAGGGTAGTGTCCTAGAGTTGGTTAGAGAAGTTAGAAGGAGTTTTAAATCATTTATAAAACCATGTTTGATCAAATATTGAGGGGGGAGATAGGATGAAAGGAAGATTGTATGAATGGTGGCATTGAAGCATAATAAAATCAAATATCTTTATATTTCTACAACACTGTGACTATAAGAGTCACAAATAATGGTGTCTTATAATATTTTAAGGATCCACAAATGATTGTTTAAGTTGGTAAATGCTTTCACACTTCATTTGGTACAAATACCATTTAATTTTATAGTCTAACTTGGAAGATATTGTGATTTTTCTATGCACTACTTGTATCCCTCCTCTAGGGTAATTAGAGATCAAGAAAAAAATTCTCTTAATCTAGATAGTTGAAATGACCTTAAATTTGTGATTTACTCCTTTATATGTATATTTCAATATCCAAAATTATATGAGAAGTTTTTGTCAGATTACATTGATTCCCTAGGTTGATTGTTAAATAAGTTACAATATGAAAAATCAGTAATAACAAGTGTTCATTGATCTAAAAATGGATCTAATGTTGTATTAAAATTTCCATGTTAGAAGTGTGACATGGAAGGTACATGTTCATTTATAAAGACAAATTATACCTAAATGGAAGGTTTGAAATCTTTCTACATATCATTGTCATGTTAATAAGAGGTTGACAGTCACAGTCAGATTTAGAATACAATGTTTGGGTGCCAATAAAAGTCATGCAAACCCTTTTGGAATTTTTTTTGGGTTGTGGTAAGAGGTCTCAAGCCATGGTGGAAGTTATCGAGTCATTAGGAGTACGAAATTCCAACAATATTAAGTGGGTTTGTTGTTGAACATCTAAACAAGGCATAATTGTTGATTGGCAGTTGGTGGTTGGAATTTTTGTCTTAACCATGACATGACAAGTCCTTTGTATGTTGTAAATGACCCAAATGGGTGGTAGGAAATGTAACCACAATCAATTATTTAATAATTTGTATGAATTTATTACCAATAAAGTCACTGGTTAGGGCTAATTGTCCTAACAATTAGAAACAACAATCTTTGTTGAAGTCGTTGGTGCAAAATAGTGTATGCTCTCTTTGAGGTATATCTTGGGAGGCCTAAATGGGTACTTAGAAATAATATTTTTTCCATGGTTAGGTTTATTGGGATTATTAATAATCATTTTTCTCTTAGAGTAGGTCTATTAGTCTTGAGGGTTGCATATGTGGAAGAAGGTATGAGTTGGAGTGATCAGAGTTGTAGAATGAAATAGGCCAGTGTTACAAAAAAAAAGTTATATGTGGTAACTTGGTCTTGATTCAGAGGTGCCTAAGGGACTTTTGTAACATTTACTTGGAGATTTTTTAATTTTATTTCATTTGATATGTGAATCCTTGTGTCTATGCATCTCTTGTTTTAGACCAAAATATAGGGTGCATGTCCTCACTTTCTAGCCTCAATTAGGACACATTTACAAAGGAAGTACTTCAAAAACCAAACCCCAAAACCATCCCAATGCATGGAACATATGTAATAGGAATAAAAAATCATGAATCTACCCTTTGAAAAATACCTAAATCCCTCAAAAATACACATCACCATACATTTGTATTCTCAGCCATAAGGAAACATTGATTTCACTGTGTTGACAGTATTAGGGCATCACCAAATGAAATGAAAACAATACCACCACAAAATGAAACCTTTCCATATTAAAACACATATAATAAGGAATTAATACACCAATTTGTAGTATTTTCCATGCTTAGAATGGAAGATAAGAAATTTATACAATCCATTGGATACCCTAGTGAGGGTTTGGACCGCCAGTCACAAAAATCATGACAACCCTTCACAAATAGAATGAAAAATCCTCATACTTGAACCATTAGAAATCATATTCAATTACCTTTCCAACCATTTGACCTTTGTACCCTCAAGTGACCATACTGATCCGTACAGGCCTTTGCAAGACAAGAAAACTAGTAAAATTCATAGGAAATGATAATTCTTTTTATTTGAAATATCTTCAAAAATTACAAAATCAACCATTCCTAGACCTATATGAACCTAAATGACAAAAATTGCCTTACAACCTTGATTCAATGGATGTAATGACCTTATTCAATCACAAAAGATATCAAATAGTCTATCATGAATTTATTGCATTAATTACCCAAAAGGCCTCATAGGGTCAAAAAATGCAAAAGACGCATACAATTTCAAAAAATGCAAAATGCAAAAATCAAAAAACCAGACACAAATATTCATCCATGTATATTAATGATATTAATGTAACTTTGATTTTTACAAATAATTTTTTTTTTATAGGAAAGAGGTTGAAGCTAAATAATTTTATTAATAATGAAAAACTTAGTTACAACTCAGCTTAATGTGGGCACCTGTAGGAAAGAGATGAGCGGAGAAAACCTCTAGTCTTGACCCAAAAAATAAGGAGAAACATAGTCATTAAAACTTGCAAACTTCCCATTATACATATGGGGTTATGCATAAGAAATTTACACTCCACCCAATCTGGATGATGGAAATTTTTTCCTATATAAATATACATGTATTCAAATAAATTTAACATTACAACATTTTGTGTTAACATTCAGTCCAATGAACCAGCTGGATGTGCCCTACACTTTATTATCTCAAGTATTGCCTCGTGGTCTGACTCACAAACCTTCCAAAGATTATTATTGTGTGGTTTACCTCCATAGCTAATCAAATGGACATTTGATGCAACAAGAAGGTTTGAATAATCAAGAATCTTCTTGTGTGTCTCCCAATCCTCAAATAACCACAACCTAGGGTTCTTCATACGATATTGTCTAAGCCATGTACCAGTTACAACCACTGCTCCTATAGAGTATTCTAATTCTTCACCATCTATAACTAAGTGATCCAATTTATTTTTTGCCTCTACAATGAGACAAATAATAATATGTCCCTTCTTCATCGTCTCTAGGTGCAATAACAACAAAAACATGGCCTAGAATTATAGAAACATATTGAGGAGATTAATTTATTGAATAGTTAGGATAAAGTACTAAATATGAGATTAATTTATTGAATAGTTAGGATAAAGTACTAAATATGAGATTATTTGTACATGGACAATTTACCTAGTTGCACTAGATTATACAAGTGGTCAAATTCAATGGATGATTCCATTTGTGTCAGTTTTAGTGTTGCTGGGGGACAATATGAGTCAAGTGAGATCAAAACTTGCGTACACCATTCATTGAACCACTCCTTTGAATCACACTCATCCCAATCTTCATCTACACATGATAAAAAAAAGCATACCATATGTCATGTGGGGATACTCCATGAACCTACATTAGAGCTTCTAAAAGGGTGTAACTCACTCGATCCTATCAATGTACAATAATCACACAACAATCCTCATATGGTGGAGTGTTAGTTTCATCTATCATCCAAAAAAATATATGAACCATAGGCTCACCTTCATTACCTGGACCCATTGTAGCATTACACCACTAGATGATACATCTCACATTTGAATTTTTTTCTTTCTCTTTGTACTTTATTTCTTCATGTGTTAACGCTCTTTTGATACACACACCTTCTCCATCATACTCTCCCTTTCCATGAATGACCTCTATGAAATTCTATATATATTGAATACCAATGATCTTATGCATCCTTCTCAACCAATAAAACATCTGAGAATTCTTGCATTATGATGCACAATTGTTTGACCACATGATGTGTTGACGATATGATATACCATTATTAGCCAAATCACCATAAAATAGATGAAAGCAACCATGTACAAACTCTGTAGAATGCGAGTGATCATCACTGATGTAAAAATAATACTTCCTCAATATATTCTTGTTCTCCTCTATATTGTCAGGTGAATGCATGACTACTTGCGAACAAATATAACAACTTGTTGAGAGCTTTAATACTTTACTTGCACCTCATTTTGTGGTTGTAGTATGTAGCTCTCTATGAATTCCACAACTGAAACAATGGTATCAAGTGGGAATGTGTCATTACAAAAATTGAATTGCAAATCCAACCATTGAGCTCTATGTGTATGCCTTTCATATTCATAAACACTTTTTTCATGAAAAATGTCCATGAATTGATACACTGGAATCCTTTCAATTACTAAATCATGTCTTTTAGTCTCTTTTCCATCTTTTAGATTGTATGCCATGACCTTATATTTTCCAAATTCCAGTATTTCATTCCCAATTTCATGTGTACTCTCCATATGCTAACAAATTGGCAAATGTTGCAAACCACCACAATTTATGCATGTACCATCTAAGCATAAGATCTTATAAAATTGTTGACCATCCACTCTTTCACGTAAAATCATAGCTATTAATTCCCTTGAAGATCTAGGTGGGTCCTTTATGTTACGATTCTGCAAAACATTGTTAGTATGAAATCTACACATATACACTGATACAAATCATAATGGTTAGAAAATTTAATATGTACCCTACAACAAAAAATTGTGTGTGTGTGTGGTTTATCTTGACATAACAAGGTTTAGGCATTTCAAAACATCTTTGACTAGTTTTAGTTTAAGTATACATACCTATAAATTTTGAAAATAATTATGTTTAAGTTGAATACAAAAAATGTTTCGAATGTGGAACACAAATTTGAGTACCAATCCTCCTTCTTATAACATCTGTTTGACTAGGAGACACTCATGTATTATTCTTCCAAAAATATTCAATAAAGGATTTGAAAGCTTCAACAATTATTTATCTTTTCGTGGTAGTGTACCAGAAAATGCATATAACTCATTGCTATTTGGATCTTCCATTCTTTGATGTCTTCCCACGACTCTCATTAGAGACTTTATACTTATTTTTAATTATTTTCTTATCTTTCTTATGAGTCAATATTTCTTCATTTGAGTGCTTACTATTGTTGATGTACATACACGTCTTGTGACATTACTATCTTTCGTGCGTGATGTAAAACCCACACTGTCATATAAAGTCATTAGATTCTTTACAATATATTTTTCACTTGATTCATCCATTGTTCTTAGCCCAAGAATCTTCATGATGGGCCTAAATTTTAGATTTCTCATCATTTCAACAAATAGTTGACATAAAAAATCTCTAAATAGGGTTAGCTTATATTTGACAAGTACTCTTGGGAATCTTGTTAGACATTGGTTTCAAAATATTAGTATCAATATCAATCGAATATTTTGTCTTTCTATACAAAATTCTAGGAGATGTTCTTGAGTGTTGAGTGGCCTCAACATAAGGAACATCAACAACATTAGGGATGGATTGTGTACTTTCAACCAAAGATTATGTGCCTTGAAATTGAGTTGTAAAATATGGGACCTCACCAACTTGAGATGTTAATGGCATGCCTTCAACATGATACGATGGTGTTCCTACACCTTCAGATGTAGAGAATGACGTTCCTTCAATGTGATACAATGGTGTCCCTACACCTTGAGATGTAGAGAATGGTGTGCCTTCAACATGATACAATGATGTGCCTTCAACATAATACAAAGGTGTACCTACACCTAGTGATGTAGAGTATGGTGTGTCTTCAACATGATATGATGGTGTGCCTCCAACATGGGATGATGGTGTCCCTTCAACTTGGGATCTCACAGATGATGTGCCTGCATCTTAATAATTCAATTGTCTTGTTGCATGCAAGTTTCTCATCCGTTGTCTTTGTGATTCCAATTCCAATTCTCTCTTACTTTATATTGATGTTTCATGTTCCTTATCCAAAGGAAAATCTGATTGCATGGTATGTAATTTTATTTTTTCATGAAGTTGTCTCATTCTTTCCCTTTTCTTCTCTTTCTCTACTTCATGCTCTTATGGTGTTAGAATATTTGCTTGTTTCCTTGATATGATGATTAATTCTACATGTGTGTATAAGTAAGCTAAAATTTATTTGAAAACTTCTATTTATGTCCAATCCACCTTCCCAATTGGAATTGTTCATTACATTTTTCAAATTACTTTGAAACTCTCTAAAACTTTGAGCTTTGACACATATTCCTTCTAATTCAAACTTGAATTGTAAAAAAAACCTATTACAACAAGTAAAATTATGAAAATAACAAGTAAATATCATGTCAATTAGAAAAATAGTCCTTATTCACATTTCACATGTGAAAAATGAATCACTTACCTCAAATGATCAATTTTACTGAAGAATTGTTGACTTTCACACTTCTATGTTGATTTTTGAACAAAAAGGTGGTGAAAATTTGTTATAATATGTTTTTTTGTGATATTCAACACCATGAAAAGTGTATGTTTGTCAGATAATGTAAAAAAACCAAACCAAATTTAGAAAAAGTGGGCCCCAGTCATGATTTCCTTTCCTTTTTTACTAATTTTAGTATTTTAGATAGGGTGTACGCCCTATGTTAGAATAGGAAAATGTGTGTGTGTGTGTGTGTGTGTGAGAGAGAGAGAGAGAGAGAGAGAGAGAGAGAGAGAGAGAGAGAGAGAGAGAGAGAGAGAGAGAGAGAGAGAGAGAAANGAGAGAGAGAGAGAGAGAGAGAGAGAGAGAGAGAGAGAGAGAGATTAATGCTTGTTAAGGGGTCCTAGGATACATTAATGTGTCATAAGACTCATTAAGACCCTTTAGGGCCCCTTAGGACTCCTTACCATACAATAATGTATGGTAAGGGGTCCTAGGACACATTAATGTATTTTATGAATCCTTATTTTATGGCCCCTCTCTCTACATATTAGTGGTCTTAAGGGTTCTTAAGGGTTCCTAAGAGACATTAATGTGTCCTAGGACCCCTTAAGACCCCTTACCATACACTAATGTAGTGTAAGAGGTCCTATGGGGTCGTAAGGGGTTATAAGGGGTCCTAGGAACATTAATGTGTCCTAGGACCCCTTAAGACTACTCAGGACCCCTTAGGACCCCTTGCCATACATTAGTGTATTGTATGGGGTCCTAAGAGGTCATAAGGGGTCCTATGACACATTAATGTGTCCTAGGACCATCTAAGACCCCTTACAACCCCTTATCATAAAATAATGTATGGTAAGGGGTCCTAACAGGTCGTAAGGGGTGTTAAGGGGTTCTAGGATACATTAATGTGTCGTAGGACCCCTTATGACCCTTTATGACCCCTCTCTCTACATAATAGGGGTCCTAAGGATTGTTAAGAGGTCCTATGACACATTAATGTGTCATAAGAACCCTTAAGACCCATTACCATAAACTGATGTATCAGATTTGGATACTATTCATGTTGTTGATATTCATGTTTTGTCAATGATGTCAACATATGTTTCTATGGAGAGAACAGATTGGTTAATTGACTGGAAGAAGTGTATAGACACTACACGAATGTTTTAGAATGATTGAAGTTGGTTATATAAAGAATAATGTGTGCTGAAATTATTCCTAAGGTTGCTTCGATTTATGTTGCATATTGAGGATGTTACAGTTGTTTTAATGAAGACTAGTTTCTGGAATGTAACTGTGATGCTTGACAGACAAGGTCTCTATTTTTTGGGTATATCTTACATACGAAGATATTTTAGGTGATGTGAGCTTACTAGATGAAAGAGAACATATTGAGGAACATTTGGTATTGATCAATTTGCATGAGCATGTTGGTGATGTCAGCTATGGCGTGTATTCGGGGGGAGACCTATTTTGGTAGCCGACTTCAGACATGTAGAGTGTATTATGAATTGTGAGCATGGATTTCAGATCTTGGAGTATAAATAATGGATTATAATTGATTTTTACTTGTTATAGGTACCGTGTGTATCTTAGCAAGGGGTTAAACAATTATTTGTATATTGGGAAAGCCTAATTGGCCGATCTAATTAATTATTTGTGTATTTGGAAAGCTTAATTGGCCGACCAAATGAATTATTGTAATAGGGTATATGTGAGTGATATTTTATTTTGGAAATATGTGGTAGAGATTAAAAAGGAAGAGAATTGAAAGTTGTGAGGCTTGTTTTGTTGCTAGAAGTAGAGCAGAGTTTGTGATAAAGATACTTCATTGGAACTGATCAAACAAAGACAGTTGATATCAGACAGTTCAATGGATTGTATATTTCCTATATACACTTGTTAGGATTGTGAATCCTTGAGGGTGGCTTTAACCTTCTTTGGGAAGTGTTCCTAGGTAGTGAGCCTACTACTTTTCTTAACTCTTAATAGGGTTTGTCTCCTAACAGGGACTGTGTACTATAATGTTGTAATAAGCTCCTAACAGGGATAAATCTTTTAACAGGGATACTATACCCTCAATACATTATTTGTGGGTGCTAATTACCACTGGGGTTTTACCTTTAACAAGGTTTCCTCGATAACAAGTATTGTGTTATTCTATTGGCATTTACTATGTTATCATTTGTAATGCAGTTTTGGTTTATAAAGTTTAATATTCAATATCACAACTAATTCACCCCCCTCTTAGTTTTTCTTGTGAACTATTATTCCTAACAACTAGTATCAAATCTACTAGTCCTTAGAGAGAAACCTTAATAGCTTGAGTTGATCCTGAAGATGACTTACTATAGGAAGGGTAGTCTAAAATTTGATCCTGAAAACTTTGACAGTTGGAAGAAAAAGATGAGAACACATTTTCTATGTTTGGGAATTGACTACTGGATGATCATAAAGAAGAATGAAAAATAGCGACTGGGGATGAACTGGAGAAAGCTACTGAAGATGAGTAGAAGCTATTTTCATGTAATATGGTTGCAAGGGAATCATTGATCAGAGCACTTTCTAAAGGTGAATTCATAGAGGTAAAAGACTTGGACTCTGCACATGAGATTTGGACAAGATTAGAGGCACTGTATGAAGGAGATAAGTTTACAAAATAGGAAAAGTTACAAAACTATAAGACAAAGATGGAATCATTGAAGATGAGAGAAGATGAGAACATTATGACATATGAACAAAGAATTATTGAAGTGGTTACTGGAATTAGAAACTCTGGAGGTACCTACAGTGAGGAAGAAGTGATTGTGAAAATTTGTAGATCTTTGACACCTGCATATAGAACCAAAGTACAAGCTATAGAGGAGATCATACCTTTGACACCGAACTTAACTAGAGAAATGTTGATTGGTAAGATAACTAATTTTGAGGCCACAAAATTGGGAGATACTTTACCCAAATTTGAGTCAGCATTCAAGGCAACTGTGCATAGAAACAAAAAGACCTTATCTGGAATTGCGAGCACGAGCAATAGTGATATGAAAGAAGAGCTTGGAGACTATGCTAAGGAATGGGAATAGATGTAGGAGGAATAAAGAAAGCTAGATGAAGTGGTAACATTGATCGCTAGAAGAGAGAAAAGAGGTAAGGGTTAATTTGAAGGAAAATTACCTTTGAAATGTTTTTCATGTAACAAGATTGGTCATTTTGCATCTAGATGTCCTACAAGGGTTCCTAAGAATAAACCTAAGTTTTACAAATAAAAGTATCCTAAATAAAAGGAATGTTATTATGCTAGTGAGGTTGTTTCTGATGACGATGATGACTATGATGAAATTGGATATATTACTATAAAGGATGATGAACCTATACATGAGGAAAGAGCCTTAGTATCTCATGTTGAAAAGAAATCTGAATGGGTTATAGACAGTGGTTGTTCACATCATATGATTAGAGATTAAAAAAAAATTGTGAATTTGAAAATATATGATGGTGGTGTTGTTAGTTTTGGTGGAAATACTCCTAAACTTATCATTGGAGTTGGATCTATTTCTCTGGATGGAAAGACTAATACTGACAATGTATTACTTGTTAATGGACTTAAGCATAATTTGTTAAGTGTTGGACAGTTAATAGACAAAGATTATCAATTGAAATTAACTGATGGGAAATTCTATATCAGAATAAATCAGGAGATTTTATTGCATCTGGTACTAAATCTAGAGGTAATGTATTTGAATTGAATACATCTGAAGCTTCTTCTTTTATTGTGAAGGTTGATGATAGTTGGCTATGGCATAGAAGATTTTTTCATGTTAACATTGATAACATTATGAAGGCAAGTATGACTAATGTTGTAAGAGATCTACCGAAGATTGTAAAGCCATCTAACACTATGTGTAGAGAGTGTGTTATATTGGGGAAGAAGACTAGGAGTTGTTTTAGAAGGAAATCTTATTCAGAAAAAGGGAAGTTGGATATGGTGCATACAGATTTGTGTAGTCCTACAAGAACAAGATCTTATTATGTGAAAGGTACTTTATACTTTTTGTTGATGACTTTTCTAGAATGATGTGGGTTATATATTTTAGAGAGAAATCTGAAGCATTTGACAAATTCAAGTTATTTAAAGAAAAAGTTAAGAATGAATCTAGTTTGAAGATAAAATGTTTGAGATTAGACAAAGGTGGAGAGTTTGCATCAGATTTATTTAATACCTACTGTGAAGAAAATGGAATATACAGATAGACACCATCTCCTAGAACTCCACAATAGAATGAGATAGTAGAGTGAAGAAACAAAACTATATTAGATGTTGCAAGGACTATGTTGATAGAAGGAAATGTGTCACATGTTCATTGGAGAGAAGTAGTTGGCACTGCTGTGTACACCTTGAACAAAACTCAGATCAGAGGAGGTACAAGTAAGACTCCTTATCAATTATGGTTTGATCATACACCTACTGTAAAATATTTTAGAATATTTGGAAGTAAATGTTATATCAAAAGAGATGATGAGATAGAGAAGTTTGATGCTAGAAGTGATGAAGGATTTTTTCTTGGTTATTCTACTAAGATTAAAGCATATAAATTTTTCAATCTGACATTAAGGAAGTTGATTGAAAGTGCCAATGTGAGGATAGATGAAAAGTTTCATATTTAGGAAAAAATATATGACTGTGGTTAGAATACAGAGATGAAAGAGGTCACTGTTGAACCTAAAGAAACTTTGATGATTGAAAATGAAACTGAAGATGAATTAATTGAGGTTACTGAGACTCCAAAGACTCCGAGGTATGTTAAGAAGAACCATCCTGAAGATCAAATTATTGGTGATGCAAGTAAAGGTATGATGACTAGATTTAGAACTAGAGAAGAAATTTGTTTGATTTCTCAAGTTGAACCAACAACTACTAATGAAGAACTAAATGGGTTTTCAGAAATAAGATGGATGAGGAAGGAATAGTGGTCAGAAACAAGGCTAGATTGGTGTGTAAGGGATACTCACAACAAGAAGACATAGACTATGAAGAAAAATTTGCTCCTATTTCTAGGTTGGAAGCTATGAGATTATTTATTTCTTATACTACACATAAAGAATTTAAAGTATATCAGATGGATGTGAAATCAAAATTCTTGAATGGTGATCTGGAAGAAGAAGTATACATTGAGCAACCTGATGGTTTTCCTTTGATAGATGATGAAGAAATGGTTTGTAAATTGAAGAAAGCACTATATGGATTGAAACAAGCACTAAGAGCATGGTATGAAAGACTGGACAAGTATCTACTTTGTCTTGGTTTTAGAAAAGGTAATGCAGACAATAATTTATATTTAAGAACTGATGAAGATGAAATCTTAATCATAAAAGTTTTTGTTTTGATGATATCATTTTTGGAGGCAATGAGAAGATGAGTAAGAAGTTCTCTAAAGAAATGGAAAATGAATTTGAGATGTCAATGATTGGTGAAATGAAATTTTTTCTTGGTTTTAAAATCAATCAGAGTAAAAATGACATTTTTATATCCCAGACCAAGTATCTTAAGGAAATGTTGAACAAATTTGGAATGGAAGATTGTAAACTTGTTGGAACACCTATGGTGACTGGATACAAAATGACTAGTACTGATGAGACTCAAAGTGTTTTTCAGACAAAGTATAGATCTATGATTGGTGGTCTACAATATCTAACTCACACTAGACCAGATATTACCAATACAGTTGGAATTGTGGCAAGATATCAAGCAGATCCTAAAGAGATGCATCTTGCTGCTGTTAAAAGAATTTTTAGATATTTGAAAGGAACAACATAATATGGATTATGGTATGAAAAATCAAATGACTTTATTTTGTAGGCTTATACTGATGCTGATTGGGCAGGTAATGTGGATGATAGAAAAAGTATAATTGGTGGTGCATTTTTCCTTGGACAAGGTTGGTTTCTTGGTTAAGTAAGAAGTAGAACTATATTGCTCAATCTACTACTGAATCAGAGTATGTTGTTGCTGCAATAAATTGCACACAAGTTGTTTGGATGAAACAAATGCTGAAGGAAATTGGAATAATTTTTGAAGAACTAGTGGTTATCCATTGTGATAACACCAACATAGTGAATATGTCAAAGAATCATGTAATGCATTCAAAGAATAAACACATTTCTATTAAGTATCATTTCTTGAGGGAGAAGGTAGCAGAGAAAGAGATTAAACTAGAATATATTAGCGCAAAGGAACATATAGCAGATATAATTACAAAAACTTTGCCAAAAGATTCTTTTGAGTATCTCAGAAGCATGCTTAGGGTCAGAGCCCCTCCTTGTGATAATTAATTGATGCAGATATGCATCAGTCTAGTGGCTTTCAGAGCTATATCATTTTTTGGACTTGATGTATGGATCTACTCCTCAAGGGAAGTGATCGCAGGAACACTAGAGCACATTTGGGTGATCTTACATCTAGTTGTTGGACATGAAGATTTGAAAAAGATACACCTTACAAGAGATTATAGTTGAGTTATGGCACCCTTTTCCATTTCTTCCAAAGGGGGAAGGATTCTATGTGAAAATCCTTACTATGTTGGGGAGAATTGTGTTGACGATATTGAGAAGATTTTATTGAGAGAGAGTAATTTTGGGTTAATGGATTTTCCCATATGTTTCCATCAATGCCAAAGGGGATATTGTTGGATGATATCAAATCTAGATACTATTCATGCTGTTGATATTCATGTTTTATCACTGATGTCAACATATGTTTCTTTGGAGAGAACATACTGGTTAATTGACTGGTAGAAGTGTACAAACACTGTACAAATGTTTTAGAATGATCGAAGTTGGTTATATGAAGAATAATGTGTGTTGACCTTATTACTAAGGTCACTTGGATTTATGTTTTATATTGAGGATGTTACAGTTGTTTTAATGAAGACTGGTTTCTATACTGTAACTATGATTCTTGACAAAGATGGTTTCTGTGTTTTGGGTATATCTTATAGACGAAGCTATTTTAGGTGATGAAAGATTAATGGATGACAGAGGACATATTGAGAAATTTTTGGTATTGATTGATTTACATGAGCATGTTGGTGACGTCAATTGTGGTGTGTATTCTGGAGGAGACCTATTTTGGTGGCCGACTTCAGACATGTAGTGTGTATTATGAATTGTGAGCATGGATTGAGGATCTTGGAGTATAACTGATGGATAATAATTGATGTTTACTTGTTATAGGTATCGTGTGTATCTTAGCAAGGGGTTAAATAATTATTTTTATATTGGGAAATCCTAATTGGCCAACCTAATTAATTATTTATGTATTTGGAAAGCTTAATTGGCCGACCAAATGGATTATTGTAATAGGGTATATATGAGTGATCTTTTCTTTTGAAAAGATATGGTAGAGATTGAAAAGGAAGAGAAGTGAAAGCTGTGAGGCTTGTTTTGTTGTTGGATGTAGAGAAGAATTTGTGATAAAGATACTTCATTGGAATTGACCAAGCAAAGACATGTTCTATAAGATAGTTCACTGGATTGTATATTTCCCGTATACACTTGTTAGGATTATGAATCCTTGAGGGTGGATTTAACCTTCTTTGGGTAGTGTTCCTAGACAGTGAGCCTACTACTTTTCTTGGCTCCTAATAGGGTCTGTATCCTAATAGGGACTGTGTAATATAATGTTGTAATAAGCTCCTAACTAGGCTAAATATTTTAACATGGATACTATACTCTTAGTACATTATTTGTGGGTACTAATTCCCACCAGGGTTTTAACTTTAACAAGGTTTCCTCGACAACAAGTATTATGTTATTGTGTTGGCATTTACTATGTTATCATTTGCATTGCAACTTTGGTTTATAAAGTTTAAGTTTAATATTCTATATCCCAACTGATTCACCCCACTCTCAGTTTTGCTTGTGGACTTTTGTTCCTAAAAAGGACCCCTTACCATACATTAGTGTATTGTATGGGGTCCTAAGAGGTCATAAGGGGTCCTATGACACATTAATGTGTCCTAGGACCATTTAAGACCTCTTACAACCCCTTATCATAAAATAATGTATGGTAAGGGGTCCTAACAGGTTGTAAGGGGTATTAAGGGGTTCCAGGACACATTAATGTGTTGTAGGACCCCTTATGACCCTGTATGACCCCTCTCTCTATATATTAGGTGTCCTAAGGATTGTTAAGAGCTCCTAGGACACATTAATGTGTCATAAGACCCCTTAGGAACCCGTACCAGACACTAATGTATGGTAAGGGGTCTTAAGGGGTCCTAGGACACATTAATGTTGCTGGATATTTATGAGATGTTATTCAGATTATGCATATATATTTTGACATTAATTTTTTTTCATTGATGTCAACATGCTTCTATTGTTGAAGACAATGTTCCTGGTATTTTTAGTGAGGTTGAATTTCTTGGTACATATACTAAACAAAATATCTATAGTTGTGATCATACAGTTATGTTTGGAGATGTCTGCAATTAACGCATGTCAATTTGTAGAAGTTATGTGATTATTTGAGAGAGTTATGATTGATTTATCAAATAATGGTGTTTTGGTTGTTCAAGAAAAGATAGAATTTCATTTTTTCATTGGTATGGATCGGTTTTGAAGAGTTGTTGGTTTCTAAATTGGTAGTGAGTTTTGGATGTGCATATGTGTCCTCAACTCAAGTGGTTCATGATTTGGATACTAGAAAGTTATTTGTCTTGTGCAACAAAGGTTGAAGATATTATTGTTGATCAACAATGAAGAGATGGATTTAGATCCCAAGTTTGTGTTGACGCTAAGGTTGCTGAGGTACTTCACATTTCTTGCTAATGTTTTGATTGTGTTGTTGGCTCACATTGGTCAAAGTGATCGGGTTGTATGATTTACATGTAACTTGTTGGTGTTCTTCATTTGGTCTTAGTTGACCTTATGATGTAACATGTTGTAAAGGTTTTGAGCATGATTTATAGATCTGAGTGTGTTCAAGGTTGTTGATATGGATCATTGCAATGTCATGATCGAAATTCAATGGATCACATTGAGGATTGAATTGTAATTTATTAATTGTTAGCAATTAGGTCCCTAGCCGACCTAGTTGAGATGAGTTAATGAATTATATTTATAGATGCAATCTTTTGAAGTTGCGAAGATGTACAGAAGTGTGAGAATATGTGGATAGATGAAATAAAATATAAACATGATGCTATGAGAAGAGGTATGAGTGGAATCTGAAATAAGTTAGAGATTTGTGCACTTCATTCGATCTATTTTGGTATAAAAAATTCTATTATTCAGTTCGTCCGCTTTGATATATTTTTGTTGTAATTGAGTTTGAGTAGTGAGCTATGTGAAGTGTGCCTAAATGCAAGTGCATTCCCCTTTTTTAATTGTTGTCTCTAAAAAATGTACCCTTGCTAAGTCTTTGAGCTTAGATTTCTAGAGGAACATGGAAACACTCTTGAGTAGTGGATCACTTAATAGTTGGAGTGAATCTTTAGATTCTAGTCCGGTTCCTACACGATGCTTCACCTAAATGCAAAAATACTGGGGGAAAAAGGGAGAGAAATCTTTCATGAACCTAAAATTGAATTAAAAATACTAAGGTGATGCAAAAATATTTATTTTAGGACATGAAATCATAGAGTGGTACACACTATATTACCGTTTACACACACTTAGCTTGTACAACTTATTACAACATGCTTCCTGCATTAATATTTTACTAAGAGACCTAGTTGCACATGACCTACAAAAGGAAGACGAATTCACAATTGAGGAGTCAATTAAACATTCATGGCACACTTAATGACCTGCATAAAACATACTAATATAATACAAGTTGATTAACTCCAAGAAAAAACTCCAAGGAAAGAGAAAACATTTCACGAGTAGTTTATTAGAAAACACACACAAAACCTACAAGAATAAGATGGAAAAGATTGAGTCATAAAAATGGTATCCAAGGTGAAATATGTATTTTATTCCCAATGTGAGATAAAAAAAAACATATGCAGAAAAATGCAAAAGGACTTCAAACAGTCACTTAAAATGCAGAAAAATCCCATAAGGAAGAACTCCGGAGTTACGAAATAAATGTAGAAAACTGCAAAAGGAAAGAAATCTCTTTTAAGTGATCTTTAAAATTATTTTATAGAACAAGTATTGCAACAATATACATATCACTTTGGGGCTAAACACTAACTAATCAACAACCACAATCCCGGGAAGAGTGCTACCAACTAAATAATTAAAGAGATTCAACACGAATCCTATTGGAGCCGCAACCGAGAAATGTATATTTGATATGGATGAAGAATTTTAAGATCTTTTTCACTTGTTTTTTTCTATCAATCAACTTGAAATCAATGTTATCTGGTCCTACTCAAAATATCTGATTTGCATTTGACTCCATCCTCTCAATTTTTCCAATGAGCTGGTACTCGTGGAAAGACAATGGATTTATCTTAATAATTCTTAACAATCATCTATTGCCACTTGTCTTCCACCCTTGAAACATTCGTTGGATTCATACTTGTGGAAACATCTCACTTCTTCCTTGGAATAATCATAACAAAACACTTGGACACGTGGTTCCCAGTCGCTAGCTCTTGGCCCAAATGACAGTTTCGTATAATAGCTTACAACCAAGTGAGAAGTCATTTAACCATAACACTATGAAACACGTTGTGCCCAGTCACTAGCTCTTGGGAAGAAACAACTAACCACATCATAATCCAAGATCTCATGACCAATTTTTCTCATCACCGTCGCAACCTCATCACCAACTTGTCAGTTAGAAGCACTTGAATCTCAAATTTCCATGAACAGGAGACAAGCCTTAACTTTATCATTGGAAAAGTGGTAGTCACTTGCTATCTCTCCAACATGAGAAGAATATTCCCTTTCATCCTACGAGCTAGCGAAAAAGCAAGAAATTTAACCCTTATCTTCCACGTCTGCAAATGGGCCCAAGCACCAACCAACAAAATATCACCATACATATCATGTAAGCACTTGGCCCTACCTAATTTCCACCCTACGATGAACTATGATACATGGAAACAAATTGTGATCCTTTTTCCATTGAGTAAAAACAACCATCAGACAAGACATAACTCCTAAGCCAAGGCCTCAAGTTATTTGAAAGGTAGATCAGCCACTGGGACCCGCCTACCCCAACATCAAGTAAAATAGATTATCAAAAAACTAGAGGAAAGCACCTTCAATGACTAAAGTGTTTGATAGATCCATAACAACCAGCCCTAGACACGTGGCAATATCTCATGAATTCTTCAACACTAGAATAAAATTTCATCTCATCTAGTGACCTCATGACCACCATTCATCTCCCAACCTCAGAACATGGAAATTTATCGCTAACTCTCTGATTACATCATTGACTGCCCCAAACTCTCATGACATAGTAGTTAACCACCCTCTCTAGCTCACCAATTTGAATCAATAACCATCATGCACTTCTATGAGCTTGTGACTAACCTCCACTTTCCAACTCGCTAGCACTTTATGCTACAAGGCATAACCACCGCGAGCTCGCAACCACTACTCACCTGCTCGCGGCTCTTAACCACCAATCACCACTCAAACTACTGACCTCATGACTAACCATCATCTCGAGCTCAACAAAATATCAATATATCTTCTTTGACCATATCGACCTCATGACAAGGCTATTATCCAATCTAACTCCCACAAAATGCCATGACCTCACAATAACTGCTCATTGCCATCTCACGACACTTATTGTTGACCACTCAACAAACCTATGACCTTGCAACCAACACTTAATGTCACCGCTATGGGCCCCACTTGACTACCATGTCACTGGCCACCTCATCATCTTCATCACCGCTTGTGCCACATGACATGCACTAATTCAATGCTAATCTTCCATGTCATTGCTACATCACCTTGGGCCCACAAACTACACCTAGCTATTGTTGAATCATCCTTTACCAAACTGCCCACGATGCACATGAGCTTCCAAAAGGCTCAAATGCCTTATGAAAATCATGATGAGTAGGTTGCAACATATAAACAATATAAAAATACCCCATAGGTTGAATGTGGGATAAATCCCTTACTCATCTCCTGCGACACTTCTACCAGAACTTTTGATATGTTCTATTTATCTGCATTGCCTCTACTAACATGCTAGGCTCAAACCCTCCTAGGAGCCACATTTATGTCTATATGTCATTAACTCATCAATCACTGATTTTTTTTGAAAGCATAATGGCATGTAAAATTGAGCCTTAGCTAAAATTTAATAACATTCTTGGTGATATCTATTGGATGTCTACTTGCAAGACATTTAGACCAATAGCATAGGAATTCCATTGGTCACAGAGTCAATTATCTTAACTAAATTAGGAACTCAAAACTCACTTTGAGAAGCTGGGTAAAACTTCTTCTAGATACAGAGGTATGATTTATTACAGCAACACATGTTTCTTCTAGAATTTGTCTGTGAAAAATCATTGGAAAGAGGATAATTGACAACAAAAAACTCCTCATTTATAGACCAACAAATTAAACCTTGGAATGAAAACAAGAAAAACTAGGACTGAAAACCTAGACTAACTGCATTGAACATCACTTAGGGAAAATTGAAAAACTAACCTACCCTAGCCTAACCAGCAACAAAACATGCTAAGAAAAACCATTTTCTGGTTGGATAAAACATTTTCCTTTTCTCCTCAAGTTGAAATGATGCACATGATTATAGTAAAATAGAGGAAGATGGAAAAATGAAAGACATTTAAATAACTTATGCAACATTTCTTGAAGAAAGGAAGTGTTATGACTTACTTCACTATGCTGATTGAATAAATTGGCATCTTAGAATGAATCAACATGTTGCATTTGGTCTTCCTTATCAACATCTTCATATTTAGGTGCAAATATAAATGAAGGTTTCTCACTTATCTCCAACCGGGCCATATACCTAATTAGGAAGCCTCTTGAAAGTATGAACTTGGAGCTCTCATTGTTGGTTTCTTTAATTTCCTTTCTTGTCTCTAAATATTCATGGTTGTCTTGTATTATTAATAGCCATGTCAACTTCTCTTCCATGCTCAGGGGACCTGTTGGTTGTATTCCCAGTTTTGAAGCATGCCTTTAAAATTTTTGAGTTCTCAATCAGTTTCCTGCTTTAAATGTTGAAATTATGTCCAATGCTATCAAAATCCCTTTACAAATAATGGTTTCTGAGCTTTAAAATTCAAAGAAGTGTATAAAACACTAAGTCCTAGGTTAGTTTTCATGCATATTCAAGAGAAAACCCCAGTTCTTCAAAATGGCTTCTAATTTTCAGTTACTTTTTCAAAAAGATCCGAGTCACTTAAGTCATGTGCCTATTTTCAATGTTTTATAAGTTAGTTGCGATGTCTCTTTAAGCCTAAAGAATATTCCATTTTCTTTCGAGACTTAGCGAAATGCTTTGGTCATGTTATCCCCATAAGAAAATAATATGTTTTCAATGTTAAGGAGATTTCATGTAGACCGTTGATGAAGATCTTGATCTTGTGGTGTGCGAAAAGTCTCATTCAAAACCCTAGAGTTAATGAAATCCTTTGGCAACTTTGAGATTATTCAGTCACTCAGTCTCAAAAGATAATTAGAGTTAAAGATGGGTTGAAGTTCTCATGCAGTCACATGATCGCGAAAGGAAATAAGAGTTAAGTCAAATTTTATGAGATTAAGTGATAACCATTGATTTTCAAGATGATCTAGTAGTGGGCATGAAGTTTCACAATAAAATCTTCAGTTAAGAAATCTTTAAGCAATTTTGAATTCATTCAGTCGCAGTGTCTCACAAGTAAACCGAGGTTTAAAAGATGAGTGAAATGCATTCAGTCATGAGATATTTAATGAAAGAAAGGGTTAAGTTAAAAGATATGAGATAAAATGACTATCATATGATTAAGGATTGATCCTATGGCCAACATTAAGTCACAAGATAAAATTTCAGATGGATAAAAGTCTAAGAGATCTAGCGAATGCCATCAGATTAGAAGAAGATCTAGAGACTAGCGTTCAATCTCAAAGAAAACCTTGAGTTAGATAAGTCATTCAGAGACAATGAGATTTAGTTAGTCAAGTCTCAATAAGAACCATGGTTAATAAAAGTTAAGTAAAGCTCAAGTGAAGTTTACAGCGAGGAGATCTGAACCGAAAAAGAGAAAAGATCTAATGGACAACATGAAGTCCCTGATAAAAGTCAAATAGTCAAAGAAAGTTTAGTGAGTCAGCGATGGTGATTCAGATGTGGACACGTGTCTAAGTTATTCAAAGATCTAAGGTCTGCGTAAAGTCTCAATGTAAACCTGAGGTTAAGAAATTCATCCCGCAACTTGGAGATAGCTTACTTTGTGAAGTTTCAAGATAAACTACAGTTAAATGTAAAGCTAATGAGATTACATGTGAACCATTGGATAAAGGCTAATTTAAAGGTAGTCGCAAAGTCTCAGATCAAATGAAGAAAGTACAAAATAGATATGAGATTTCACATGAATCGTCTGATTAAAAGACTATGTTACGATGGTCATGTAATCTCTAAAGAAACTCAGTGTTAGTGAAATCTTAAAGCGACTTTGATTTTGCATAGTCGCATAGTCTCTAAAGGAACTAAAGGTTTAAGCAAGAGTTATTTGAAGCCTTAGTTGCAGAGTCTCAAAAGGATACATGAGTTAAGATAATTATTTCATCGATTAAGAGATGAATGTTGAACAAGATGTTGATTGTGTGGTGATCGTTAAGTCTCAGAAAAAAACCAGAGTTAAAGATAACTCTCAGCAACAAGGAGATCATACACTCACGTAGTCTCTAAAGGAAACTAGAGTTTGAGAAAGGTAAAGTATAAGGTTTTCTTCCGCTCCATGTTGTACAGTTATCAGCCAATCAGAACATAGGGATTATGGCAACATGTTTAAAGAGTTTATGAGTTATCATAAATGATCCAATCATATCAGATCTTGATCTTATTTTGAATATAATGAGGTTTTAAATGAAAAAACACTCATTCAAAATTGATCACTTGTCAGTTTCAAATTCCATGTCTAGAAAGAAAAATTGGCATCACAACACATAGAAGTAATGATAGAAGTGACTGAATTGCAAATCCATAATTTCAAAATAATATTTGTGCATTGATTTATGTGAATAAGTAGGCATTATCGTTGATCATTTCATTTCACCAAGAGTTATAGTTTTCAAATTGAAATTTACGTAAGTGATAAGTATTTTAAAGAGAAAAGAGTTATGTAGATTTGCAGAGTGAAGAAAGAGATTTGATCAGTTGCAATTCAGAACAGACAAGATGAGTAGAGCAGTGAGTGTTGCCTCAACTAGCGAGAAGAGTGGAGAAGATGGTGATGATCTGAAGGGAAAGGGAAATAACTCAGAGGAGTTCATAGCTCTCCTTCCAGGATCCAATCAGGGAAAGAAGGTAAATGAAAAATACCTTGGTGACAATTTTGCTTACATTAGAGATGCAAAGACACCTAACTATGTAGGATATCATTTGTTTAACTATTTCCATAAGAATAGTGAGGGTCTTGTGCCTGTGTCAAACCCTTGGACGTTAGGGTTAGCAAAATTGATAGTTCCTGATATGTTTGTGGATGTGGATTTGTTGTTGGAACTAGCTAGTAGATATGATAAAATTTCAAAGACCATTAAGAAGGATGATGACACAATCCTAGTAACCTTTGATAGGGAATCATTCATGAAAGTTTTTAATATATACAACCCCTGCACAAAAGAGATAAACCTTAAAGCCTTAGCTGCTAGATATACTAGGGAGGCTGGTATTGTAGCCAAATTGATTCAAGCCCATGTGTCGAAAGGAACTAGAAACTATATAGGACCTATTTCTAGTGATAATACACCCTATTTCTATAAGGACCTGACATTTTAAATGAAGTACATTTCCTATGCCCTATTTAGAGTTTTAGGGGTTGATAGTGGAAGAGAGAGAGTATCCTCTGATATGTTAATGATAATTTTGGACTTGCAAGGTCCCTATGTCAATACTGATTATGATTACATTCAATATGTAATTGGTAGAATGCATCAAGGGTTCATGGATATTCAAAAGAAGGAAGGAAGCCCTAAATTCCTACAGTATTATTTTCTCATGCATTTAATTTTGTTCTATAATTTTAATATCATAGACCAGCCCAATCTGGTGCCTAAAAGATTTTATCATGGTCAAGCCAACCCTGTGCAACTTTGGTTGAGGGTATGGAATTACACATCCAAAGAGAATGATTTTTGTGCTTTCGAGAACTTGGTAGTATATCCCCTATTGAGAAATTTAGGAGCTAACATGACTAGGATACCAATTAAGGTATTGCAACTCTCGAGGCCCTGCAAATTTGTTGATAAGTGGAATGGAGATCACAATTGGGGAGGTTTCTATTATCATTATAATTTCACTCTGATTAGAGTTTATGGTTGCTCCCAACCACCACACATTTTTCCATATAGAGTACCACCAAGGATTGTTGTCATGGAGTTTATATGGCAACTTATTTTGACTGACAAGGAGAATTTGGCTCCACACAGAAAAGGAACATTCACACCTAGGTAGTTTATTTCTTCTAATTTTACAATTGGTAAGAGGACCTATTATTCAGTGAGCAGGTGGTTAAGTCACTTTAGGATGAATGTAGCATTATATAGATATGTGGATACAAAGGGATTTATATCTAGTCCCAAAAGAATCCTGACACCCACTATCCTTAATACTAAGGTGCATGAGCAGTGTGTAGAGGATGACCTTATCAGGAACATCCTTGAAGAGGATGAAATTTCAGCTAGGACAACAAAATACCAAGAATTAATAGATTTAGAGAAGAAAATCAACAAGAAAGGGATCCCATTTGGAGGTTATTTCCCTGGTTTTCCTTATCTACAAAGATTAGATAAGATGATTGAGTCCTATGGGACATTGTGTAGCCAACTAGAAGAACAAATTGAGGATAAGGAAAAAGATCCAAATAAACAATCATCCTCAGAGTATAGTGATAGTAGTTACTCAGTACATATCCCACCACCAATGGATAAGCCACCTCATCCAGAGGAAAACATAATTGACCTAACACAAGGACATGAGGCTGAGGTAGTTGTTGAACCTCCAAAGAAAAATCAAAAGGTGGAAACAAGGGAGCCTTCTGTTGTCAAGACATAAAAGAAGAAAAAAGGATAAAGTGAGTGCACTATTCACTGGGACAAGATCCTATGATCATCAATTGAGAAAGGTCATAAGAGAAGGCCAGAAGAAAAGAGAAGATACAAATAAAAATGTTGAAATACCTCTCTTATTGTGTGAAGATGAAAGGGAGTTTCAACAAGAAGAATTCTTGAAGGATGATGAATTCATAAAGACCAAAGAATTCAAGGATTTTCTTATCTGGGCCAAGCAAAATCAAGTAGGGGCACAACTACAATTGGAAGGAGGAGAAGCAATCACAAGTGAGGCCTTACAGGCTCTCCAAGAATATAGTCTAGAATCTGAGAACATGACCCTTGATGAAGCTAGACAATTAGTAAAGTCTAGTGACATGTTACTTGTAGAAGGATGGGACCTGGCTTCAACCTTCATCATAGATCAAATTAGAAGGTAGCCAGATATCAAATTTTCAATAGAGACACATGTAGGGGAAATGATTAAAGGATGTGGTTATAATGCACAATCTCAAACCCTAGCTATGTGGGCTCTAGCTCCCAAAAACCAAAAGCCATCATTGATAAATGTACAAGAGAAGATGGAAGGGGACAAAATCATCTGATCTATTCACAATACAGTGGATCTAGAAATTTCACAGGCCTTAACTCACTTTTCTCACCTCAATGAAGCAAAACCTGTACAAATGTCAAATAGGTATCAAAAGCTATTTGATGAGACAAGTCTTGTTGTAAAACATAGAGAATTGGGATTAATAAAGATTAATGCTTTGGAGAAAATAATAATAGAGCTAACTCAAAAGCTACAAGAGATCCCTGAAGTTGTTCCTGTTGAACCTAAACAGGCTGAAGATGCACTTGTACAAACAAAGGATGCAAGGGATGCTTAGTAGGAAACAAAAAAAAAAGGTACAGAGAAGAATAATGTGGATTTAGAAGCCTTTTTGAATATTTTGTAGCACATAATTAATATTTTAAAAGATAAAGCTGACTTAGTGCATGGAGCCTACAACAAGTTGCCCGACCTACAAATTGAGGTAACCAGTTTTGTTTCAATATTGAACCCTTACTTTGGGACTTGGTCAGTTAGGGTAAAATTATTTGAGAGATTAGCAGTCCTGTAACCACTTAGGGAAGACCTACTAGAAGTTGTAACACAAGTGGGTGATGAAATAGAGCAAATTGGGGTAACCTTGTCCTTCTTCAAGGGTAATGCAAATCAGATAGAGGCCAGATTAAATATGTTTGGATATGATTACAATAAGTTTATTCCTTCTATAAGGTCAGAGAATGATCAGATCAAGGCACTAGAGGTATGGAGAAATGAATTTCATTCATTATTTCCTAGTAAAGAGGCATTTATTGCTAAGAACAATGAATAAGATATGGAAAGGTTTAATAAAACCTTGGATGAGGAATTTAAGGCTGAGACAGATTTCAATAAATTTGTGATAGATGTTAAAAGAATAATAGATGCTAGATAGGAGAGGAAAAAGGCACAACTAGAAAGTATTCAAAGCTTTAATTGGCCTGTAGAGGAAGATATTGCAACATGGGATATTCTTACAAAGCCCAATAAAAATAAGCTTGCGACAGCTGACCTATCTACATCATGGATGAAGAGTAGAAGGACACCTGGCACCTGATCTTTGAGCATAGGGAGGTTAGTCATCATAAAGATTAGTGTATGTTAGCCTGTAATGGAAGTCACTAAATATGGCAATAACTATTGGGGGCTATCCTAAATATATTCAGACAGAGGTGCCAACTAGTAAGAGATTTCAAGATCTAATTTGATTGTATTCCTATTTTTTCCTTTCACCGCTTGGAGTCTTATTGTCTTTTGTCTTCTTCTATCTTTTAGGGTTAGGTCTTAAACCATCCGAAGCTTGTTGATTCCTTAGTTTTTAAGGATTCCAAGATGGTTTAGACTATATATATAGCATTTTTATCATTTTGTAGAAGGATGAGAGGTGAAATATAATAGCAAGCCAAACTACTCAATTTTGTCTGAGTTTTTGTGCTTATTGTCTATTGAATGTATTTGAAGTAGTAACAATATTAATAAAATATATTAAATTTTCTATTCTGTATCTTGTGTTGTCTCTTTATATTTATGTTCTAGCTCTTGTATGTTTAATTTCCAAGGCATTTTAGATATACCAATTACAAGGCAATTGTGCAGTTGCTTGTGAGTTCTTTCAAGGAAGGAATAAATATTACATGTGATCCCAGAGAGTTAAGAATTAGTGTTAGGATATGATAACATCGGCATGGGAGTGAGAGGATAGTCTGAAAGGTATTCTATCTAAATCACATGTATTTTCATTAATTAGTTTGGTGTGGATTTACATTTGATATTGACTCTTTGCCCAAGGATTAGGCACTAGTTTAGGGTTTGGAAAATAGTAAATCATCATCCAATTATTAAATAAAATCAATCATTTACACTTCAGTTACAAAGAGTATATGTGTTTTAAGCAAGTGTATTGAGAATACAGTTTAGTTTGCTGATTCCTTAAAGAGAGAATCACAAGGTTAACCCTCCTAAGTTAAGAGAACTATAAAAGGAAGAAGGATGAGAATCCTTATCTCACTAATGTTTATTATTGTCAAGATCATAATTTGGCTCATAATGCTCTGTATTCAGTTAATCATTGTCATCTGTAAAGTGCTTCATCAATTGATACAATAAACTATAACTTGCCAATTAGTGAAAGCCCTAATCCACTATCATAGATAATGAGAATCAATAATTATTTGAAGGTACACCTGCCTGAGCCTGTGGATCTCAAAGTAGAAGAAGGAACTAGTCCTCATCAATTAGGCTTTCTCTTACATGAGTTTAAATTGGAAATATAAAGAGTAAGCATTCACACTATTTTAAGAACCTGCAAGAAAAATCCCTAACAGGACCATCATCTTTTGTTAAGTCAACTAGGAGCTCATCAAAACTATTAACCTACTGAAGATTCTTAGCACTTGGTTCCAACTTATATTCATTCACTAAATCCTCAGGTAAAACACTTTCCAAACTAGGGCTCCCTTCAATAGGAGCATACCCTAATATTTTAATAGGAAGAGTGTCACATAAATCTTTGATAATGTTGTCAAAAAAATCTTTTAGGCTTTGGTTAGATTCCATATCATGAAGATTTTTTTATTTTATTAATGTGATTAAAATAACATCATCCTCATCCTCATCAAAAAGGGGGTTAACTCATCAAGAAGAGCACAACCTTTCTTCTTTCTCAAGGTACTCTCCTATAGCCAATGAGGTTTGTTCATCATCCTGCTCAAAATATGCAGCCATCTCTACAAATAAATTTGGTGCCTCCTGTTCCACCTAGTTTTGATCCTCATCCCCTGCCACTTGTTCTATCATATTAGAACAAAAACCATCCTCCTTTTTAGATCTCTGACCTTGGATTGGATCACATGGGAAAAACTTGATAAGTTTTGGCATTTGATAGTTAGGATACTGAGTCCATGAAGGCTGCCATGGTAGCTTGGTATCTTGATCATTTGGTTCAGGTTCAATATGAGGATCTAAGAAGTAGTTTTTCTGGTGTTTCTCAATCATGGGCTCTTGTAAGGGCTATCCAAAATCTATTGAAGGTTTATAAATCTTAAAAATTAGAATCTCAAGCTTGGAAACCTCTTGAATTGCAGTCTGAATTAAGGCATAAAAATCTTCTTGAGTCTCGATCTCTTGTAATCTTGTAGTTAACCACCTCATTTTATCCTCCTTGACTGCAACCTTCTTGGCACACAATTCTTTCTCATACCAGTGAGCCTCCACCTCTTGCTGATGCATATGAGCTTGATAAGAAAGATCCTCTTACTGCATATTGTATTCATGTTCTCACTCCAAAGATCTCAACTGCTCTTGAAATTTTGTCAGGATATCGTTAAGGCTCATGTTTGAAACACGATGCTGGGGATATCTCTAAGAATCATAAAATAATCTCTCTTGTTTTTTTTGATAGGCATACTGCCAGGAAACTTGAGCAAGGGCGGGAGGGTGGAAAGTGTATGGAACTTGTTGATAAGGTTGGTGAGATGTGAACATAGAACCATCATAAAATGGCAAATGATAAGCCATATTCCCATAAACAGAAGACAAACACCATTTATACAAGCTAGAAAATCATTATAAACTTTGAAAACCAGGAAAAATCAGTCCTAATTTTCTCATACTAGCAATTGTATCTGCTTGAAACCAGTGAATATTGTTGCTCTCTTACCTCAAAAAGCATAACCTACTACTGTACGCACTAGAAAACAATAACATAAGGCTTGAAAAGACTAAAATAATCAGCACTTAGTCCCATCAGACGTGCCAAAAACTATTGTCTCTAAAAAATGAACCCTTGTTAAGTCTTTGAACTTAGCTTTCTAGAGGAACATGGAAATACTCCCTAGTAGTGGGTCACTCAATAGTTGGAGTGAATCTCTAGATTCTAGGTTGGCTCCTATATGATGCTTCACCTAAACTCAAAAGTACTAGGGGAAAAAAGGAGAGAAATATTGCATGAGCCTAAAATTGAATTAAAGCTACTAAGGTGATGCACCAAGATTGATTTTAGGAAATGAAATCCTAGAGTGGTACACACTAGTTTACCATTTACACAGACTTAGCTTACACAACTTATTATAGCATGTTTCCTACATTAATATTTTACTAAGAGACCTAGGTGCATGTGACCTACAAAAGGAAGATGAAATCAAAATTGAGGAGTCACTTACATGTTCATGGCACACTTAGTGACCTTCATAAAACATACTAATAGAAGATAAGGTGATTAACTCCAAGACAAAACTCCAAGGAAAGAGAAAAAAATTCACGAGTAGTTTGATCAATCAGAAAACACACACATAACCTACAAGAATAAGATGGAAAACATTGAGTCATAAAAATGGCATCCAAGGTAAAATTTGTATTTCATTTCCAACATGAATTACAAAACATATGCATAAAACTGCAAAAGGACTTCAAAAAGTCACTTAAAATGCAGAAAAATTGCATAAGGAAGAACTCTTGAGTTACGAAACAAATCTAGAAAATTGAAAAAGGAAGGAAATATCTTCTAAGTGATCTTGAAAATCCTTTTATATAACAAGGATTGCAACAAGATATGATCTCTTTAGGTAAAAACACTAATTGCTCAACAACCACAATCCTGGAATGAGCTCCACCAGCTAACAAATTGAAGAGAGTCGATAGAAAGCTGACTAGAGCCGCAATCAAGAACTGAAGATTTGATCTAGATAAATATTTTAAGATCCTTTTCGCGTGCCACTTTCTTTCCATCAACTCAACATCAATGTTATCTAATTCTACTCAAAAGATCTGATCTGCATTTGACTACATCCTCTTAATTTGTTTAAGGACCTGGTGCTTGTGACATGATAGTGCATTTCTCTTAACAATTCCAACCAATCATCTATCACCACTTGTCTACCACCCTTCAAAAAAACATTGGCTTCAGACATGTGGCAACATCTCACTTCTTCCTTGAAATAATCACAAGAAAAACAATTGGACACATGGCACCTAGTCACTATCTCTCAACCAAAATATTGGTTCTCTATATTATCTTGCGACCCCTCACACATGTGGTTCCTAGTCACTAGATCTTAGGAAGAAATAATTAACCACATCATAACTCAATACCTTGCGACCAACATTTCTTATCACCGTTGTGACCTCATCTCCAGCTCGCTGGTTACAATCACTTGAAGCCAAAACTGCCATGAGAAGGAGACAAGCCTTACCTTTATCATTTTTGACAGGTGGTAATCACTTGCTAGTTCTCCATCCTATGAAGAATATTCCATTTCATCCCGCAAGTAGTGAAAAAGAAATAAATTTAACCGTTATCTTTCACATCTGCAAATGGGCCTAAGAACCAACCAACAAAACGTCACCATACACAACATCTTAGCACCTGAACCTACCTAATTTTTAGCCTACAATTATCTAGAACATGTGGAAACAACTTGTGATCCCTATTCATTGAGTAATAATATCCATCAGAAAAGACATAACTCCTAAGATGAGGCCTCAATTTATTCAAAAGGTAGAGCGGCCACTGGGACCCACCTGCCTTGGCATCAAGTAAAATATATTATCGAACAACTAGGAGAAAAAACCTTCAATGAATAAAGTGTTTGAAAGATCCACTATGACCATCCCTAGACATGTGGAAATGTATCCTAAATTCTCTAATCCTAGAATAATATTCCATGTCATCTAGTGACCTCATGACCACCGTTCATCTCCTGACTTAGACACGTGAAAATTTCTTGCTAACTCTCTGACTGCATCACTGAATTCCCCAAACTCTCACAACCTGGTAGTTAACCACCCTCTCCAACTTGATGGTTTTATCACTGACCATCATTAACTTCTATTATCTTGCAACTAACCTCCACTTGCCAAATCACCAGCACTGTATGCTACAAGGCATAATAGCCACGAGCTCATGACCACTACTCGCCACATGACTAGCCCTTCTCTCCAATCTCCACTCAAATCACCGACCTCATGACTAACCATCATCTTGATCTCCCCAATATATTATGTTATATTATTTGAATGATGTTACCTTGTGACAAGGCTAGTCTCCAACTTTCGGTTCCAATCATTGACTGCCACAAACCGTTTTGACCTCACGACGACTAACAACTTGTTATCGCCAGATCATGACACTTATTGAGGACTTCTCAAAAAACTTGTGACCTCATGACAAAAACTTGATATCACCACCATGGGGTGTGCTTTATTTCCATGGGCCCCTCTTAACAACTACTTCACTGGCCACCTCATCATCTTTATCACTGCTTGTGCCATGTGCCATACATAGATTCACTACCAATCTGCCATGTCACTACTACATCACCCTGGGCTCACAAAATACACCTAACTATCGTTGAAACCTCCTTCACCAAACTTCCCACCATGCGCATGAGCTTCCAAAATGTCTAAATGCCTTAGGCAACTTAGGATGAGTGGGATGTCATATATAAACAATGTAAAAACACCCCATAGGTTGAATGTGGGACAAATCCCTTACTCATCTCCTATGAATACTTCTACCAAAGCTTTTGATATGTTCTATTTATATGTATCACCCCTACTGACATGTCAGGCTCAAACTCTCCTTGGAGCCACATTTACATCCATGTATCATTAACTCATCATTCATTGATTTGTTTTGAAAGAACAATGATGTACAAAATTGAGCCTGAGCAAAAATTTGATAACAATAATACTCCTAACAAGTTACAATACTTATTACTTAGCACATTCATCTTGTGGGTTCCATCCCCACCGTATTTTTTCCCTTAAGAGGATTTCCGCATAAAAAATATTGTTTTTACATGTTTCTTATTATGTTGAGATATTTATTTCATTTTTATCATTCAAATCTATGAATTAAAGTTTGTAAGTTGGAAAAAATTTATTGATATTGTGACACAACTGATTCACCCCCCACTCTCAGTTGTGTGTGTGCTTCTTAATCTCTAACAATTTTTATAAGAGCTAGTTTCCTATTTGAGAAGCTTAACAACTTGAGGAGATCTGGGATGTTGAACTTTAAGAGGTATAGTCTAGGATTTGAAGGAACAAATTATGCTATATGGAAAGACTAGATGATTACACACTTGAGATGTCTTAGCAAAGAACAATGGGTTATTAAAAATAAAAATTACAAGCCTCTTGGTGATCTTTCTATTATGAATATTGATGAGAAGAAAGAATATGAGATTAATAATAGAGCATATGAAGCCCCTAAGAGTGCCTTATCAAATTTTGAATATACAAATGTCATAGGATTGGAGAGTACACATCAAGTATGGGAAAATTTAGAGACATTATATGAAGGAGACAAGTTTGTGAAGAAAGAAAAGATACAAAGCCTAAGAGGGGAATATGGAACAATAAGGATGAGACAAGATGAGAATATTACTATGTATGTGAATAAGATCACTGACCTTTGTTTGTGGAATAAAATGCGCTGGTGGAACATTGGAGGAAGAAGAGATTGTTTCTAAAATTATGAGATCCTTGCCTCCTGCTTACAATCATAAAGTTGCTACTATTGATGAAATAAAAATGATGTCTACTGTGACAAGAGATACATTGGTTGGTAAGTTATCTACTTTTGAAATGAGTGAATTTGGAGATAGATTTCCTAAAGTTGAATCTACATTTAAAGCTACTATTTCTAAGGATAAGAAAAGATATGACCCTGGTGAAAGTTCATCTAAGCTTGGTATATATGCTAAGGAATGCGAACAAATTGAGGAAGAGGAAAGATACATTGAAGATCTTGAAGCCCTATTTGCAAAGAATGTACCTAAGGGATCTGGTAAATATGAAGGAAAGTTTCCTTTGAAGTGTTTTTCATGTAACAAGATTCGTCACATTTCTTCTAGATAACCTAACAAAGAGCCTAAGTACAAGCATAAGAAGTTCAAACATAAATATTAGAATAAATGTTACTATTTTGCTAATGAAGGAACAACTGATGATGAATATGAGAAGAGAAAAGAAGAGACTATGTTCATTATTATTATAGATGAGAATCCTAATGAAGAGAAAATGTGGATAAAAGAGATGAATGAGTTATTGGCAATGGATGTTCACATCACATGACCGGATACAAAAGGAAATTTGTAAATATTGAAGGCTATGGTGGTGGTGTTTTTAGATTTGGTAATAATACTCCCTATTTGATCAAAGGAAGAGGTTCAATTACACTTGATGGTAAGAGTAATACTGATGATGTTTTGTATGTTGAAGGTTTAAACCATAATATTTTGAGTGTTGGATAGTTAGTTGACAAGGGATATCACTTGAAATTAAAGAATGGAATGTGTAAAATAATTGGAAGCATTGGAATTGAGATTGAATTAGGTACAAAGACCAGATGTAATGTATTTCTATGCAAAATTTAGAGAATAGATATTTGATTGCAAAGGTTGATGACAGTTGTTTGCGGCATATGGGATTTTGTCATGTAAAATTTGATAACATTGTGAAGATAAACACTACAAATGCTATTGGAGATTTTCCTAGATTTTTGAAGCTTTCTAATGCAATGTGTAAGGAATATCAATAGGGAAAGCTAACTAAATCTACCTACAAAATTAAGACCTATTCTTCAAGTAGACTATTAGACTTGGTATATACTAATTTATGTGGTCCTACTAAAACAAGAAGTTACTATCGAGATAGATAATTTATTCTATTCATTAATAATTAGTCAAGGATGATGTGGGTTACATTTTAAAAATAAAAATATGAGGCATTTGAAAAATTCAAGATCTTTTGAGCTATGGTTGAAACTGACATAGGTATTGTTACCCATGTATTTTTCTTTGCAGAAAAGTGAACATTCGAGTTTTCTCCATATGCATAGTCATTTTTTAACCCTATTATTTAAAACTTCCTTAGTTCATAGTTCAAGTTAAAGAGTTAAAATATCTACTAAGTGGTTGGTCACATCAAATTCTTGTTTTCGGGTCTTAGTTCGTTTAAGTAATGTGCATTCTTGAATGGAACTTGAACTTTTGAAAGTTAAAGTTCATAGTTCAAAGTTCCTTTTTGAGTCAAGTCTATCATTTTGTTCTGTGTTTGTAAGTCTTTGGTTCTGAATAATCTACTAAAATTGAACTTGAACTTTTTGAAAGTTCAATTTCATAGTTCAAGTTCGTGTTTTTCTATGAGCGACATCAAGCATTTTTGAGGTAGTTGAAGCCAGCTGTCAACCATCATGCACATAAAGGTATATTATTTAATATTTTAGGAATTGGAGAGGAAATGGTAATGATGAAACATTAATGCACACACGCCTTAAAGATTGGAGTTGATGGAGAAGCCATAATATGTCAACTCAGTGACACATCACACGTGCAAAAATAATGTGTTTTACTCTCTAAATCTTAAGAAAACATTTTTTTCCATAAGTAACTTGTGTCATTATATAAAATCATTTAGCACACATTTTTTTTAAAGAAAAAGGTGGCAGATGTGAGGTAGGATAGACAACTAAGCATTGCATGTAAGTGAAAAGGTCAGTTAAGAGGCCTTTTTCTGTAAAACATCTTTGTTTCTAGTTTTCTGTAGAATTTTTCTTGTTGTTTTTCCTTTGTGCATGATACATTCTATGGAAAATTTCTTTGTAAAATGTCACTTTTTCGCCCCAAGCTTCTGAAGGAAGAGAAAGCCACCCACCTGGTTACTCTCTACCAGAAATTACAGACACTTCTCTAGTGAATGTCCAACTTGCAGATGTTGTGCAAAGAACTAAAAATGTGGGGGAGGTGCTTATGTCAAGGAAATTGGATGGTAGTGTCTACTCAAAGGAGTTGGATTCCCAATAGCAGTGCCTTGTCCAGAGAAAGTTTTTGAGTTCCAAGGTAAAGAAAATCAAAGGCTCTCAGATGAGGAAATTGAATTGGTTGTTGTGTATGGTAGTCATTTTATTTAATTCCCCCAATTTACTTATCTCAAAGTTGGGGGATTTGAGGGGGAACCCTTGATGTTGCCAAGATATTTCTTAGACAATTTTTTTTTAATGGAAATCTGTAGACAATTAGCTCATGTTGATAAAAATATTAGAGGAAAGAAAGATTCAAGAGTAGTCTTCCCAATATACTAGGTTATTATCACTGTTGCACAGTATAAGATGCCATGACCCTAGAAAGGGATTTGAAAGATCTAAAGCTAAATTCATATAATGCTAGGCCCAACTTTGACAACAAGGGATTTGACCAAGGTCATTTGAATGTAGCCCCTACATTTATGCATGAACCAGAGTTAGAAGATTTCTGGGTGGATCATTCTAATGAGTTCAAGGTGGGGAAAAGGACCTAGTATAGATTAACATTGGGGTAGATAGTCAATTTAAAGCTTGAATTGGACATTGATGGCATTAAAGAAAAAGAAGGTGATGAAGTTTTAGATGCTCAGTACATTAAAAAGGTTCAGTTTCTTCCTATTCCAATATAAATTGGAATAAAAGGGAGGAAGATAATCTACATGAAAGGACCTCCAACATGATCAAGCACACAGAAAAATGGCTTGAAGGACAAAGAATGACCAAGTCTACGTCCAGGTTGCCAGTACCTAAAAATAAGTCTGCACAATTGAGTTCTCCCAAAAGTGTTTCTGTTTCCACTAATCCAATTGTTGAATCCTCTATTGCACATGTGGTAGAAGTTGAAGTTGAACCTAAACCCCTTCAAGAAAATTTCAAGTTCAATCTCAGTCCTTATTACCTGATCAAGTCACTCATTCAAGGAGTAAGAGAAGCAATAAACAAAAACCAGATTTGAACATTCTAATAGACCTAGAGCCATCAGAAGAGGCAAAATAATCAGAGGAATATAAGGTTATAAAAGAAACCCACATAGAAAAGCTGGATACTGACAAAAGGATAGAGGCAGGGTGACTCATTAACTTTGATAAATAGTGCAGAAGCCCAAACACCCCAAGCCAAGCCTCGTGGAGCACCTAAATGGCTAGAAATGTCAGTAAACAAGAACATGAGAATCATTCTAGTTCCACTCCCAGTCAAGGACATGGTGAAAAATGTATTGGGAAATATTTGAAGACTAAGAAGCCAAAGATGGAATCTAGGCTATGTTTTAATGAAAATACAGGTCACTAGATGGATGAAATAGAAAAATCAGCCAAGGAAAAAGATGAGAGTGAAACATATCTCCAATATTATGAAATAAAAAAGATTGATCTTGGAAAAGGTACAAGGGAGGCAGATATGAAGGTCTTTGAATCATCAAATAAAAATATCTCATCAAGAATTGTGTATATAGAAACTATACCTTCATGAAATAAAGGTGAAATCTATCAATTCTATTGAAATAATAATACAATTTAATCTAAGAATTGAAAAATAAAGCATTTAACATTCCATGGATCTCTATCTAAGCATGCTATTGGAGCTCTCAACCTTAATCTCCAAAAGTGAAAGTCCTAGAATGAGAATTTGTGTAAGATGATGCATAATCTAGCTCACAACTCTCAAATTGCCAATGCAATTCATTCTATTATGATCTTGATTTCTCAAAATATGCTCAATTATTCTCTCAAATGCTTATAATCTTGATAAAATTCTCTATAATAAGGATGCAATTTCTCATGAATGTCTAGGATTGATAATTCTCTCAAAATGCTTACTATTTATAGGATTTCCCAAGGGTAGGGGGTAGAGTTAAGTTGATCATGATTTAGGCTTGGTTGATTTGAAGGCTTTCAAGTGGTTTCAAATGGGGAGACCATTTAAATGGTGGTCTCAAAGGTTAGGAAAAAGAGACAAATTGAGTGATGAAGATTTAAAAGTTCAAAATGAGTGATCAAGATTGCAAAGTTTGGAGTGATCCATGTGCTTTCAATCCTTGATTTTCATTGGTTGTTCAAATTCTTGTCCCCTTTGTTGAAAGAAATAATGATTTAATTAATTAAATTAGCCATGTAGGGAATAGGTTGATTTTAATTTTTGATTTAAAACTATACAATTAATTGATTAAATCAATTATATAGCTTAGATTTATCCATTTTAGGCTTATATTTAATTAATTGATATATTTATTAATTGATCATCTGATTTGATGTAGTTTTGTCCCTTTTATAAAATTGGTGCATTTGATTTGATGAAATTGTCTTCTGATTGATTTAAAGTATTTTGATGTGATTTGAATGCAGATTCGGTTATTTAGAACACCTGACCAAATTTAGGTGTCTACAAATGCCCCTCTTTGAATTGATGCGTGAAGCACATTAATTCAAAGAAAATTGATGTTCTGATCATGATTGGTTGATTGATGTTTGATACATTGATGTCTGCTACAAAAATCTGATGTGAAACCTGATGCAAAACCTGATGTCAGAAAACTGATATGCAACCTGATGTGAAACTTGATGTCAAAACTGATAACAAAGCCTCACTGATAACAATTTGAAATTTTAGTGCCCCAGATTTTGTTCAAAATGTGATAACAACAATGTTTTGACTATATGATGCCCCCTCAGAAATGAAAATGAAATTGATAACAAAGGCAACAAGATATTTATGAATGAAAAATTAGGTCAATTATGTTTTCATTTCTGAAAATGAGATGAAAAATAGATCACAATATGCCTCGGTAGTAAAAAAAAAATGGCACTTTTAAGGTCCAAAAAGGATAAAAACCCATGAAAATTAGGTCAAAAAAATATAAATAGAAGTAAAAATTTCATTTTTACTATTCATTTTCACTTTTGACCCTAGATTTTAGCTTTGATTTCCTACGAGAATACGACAATGGTGGTCCCCATTCGCAAGCATCAGTTTGAGAGAGGCCGCAGATTCTAGACACCAACTGACTATGGACCTCCGGTGAGTTATTTTGACCTTTGCTAGCATTTATTGTATTTTTTTCATGTTTTCTTGCTTTTGTATACAATTTTTATTGAAGTCACATGTAGAATAGTATGAAATTGTGCATAGGTTAGTGAAGTTACGTATCCGCGAAGTTAAAATGTGAGTAGTAAGTAGAAAAGTCTCGCGTAGGAACTCTGTTAAGTCATGCTTAGTAAGAGTAAACTCACACGTATAAAACCCTAGCAAAAACTCTAGCATAAAGTCATGTATACTAGAGATGAAGTCACACGTGCGCTGCAAAGTAGCGCGTACTAGGTCATGTTGTGCCTATGATCATTTAAATACCACGTATGATAGATTAAGTTGCATGTAGCATGGAATCACATGTACACCCTTTAAATTTGTGCGTACACATAGGAAAAATTATGCCTAAGTGTAAAGATTGAAAAAACTTCATAGAAATTGTACGTCTCAAATAGATAGAATACCAAAATGATAGAAAAGACAAACTAGTTAGATTAGTAATAAAACCAAGTGTTTAGGGTGATCGATTAACTGGATGTTTGATTAGATCAATCTGATTGGTAGGAAAAGATAAAATAATGTATTTTCCCCTTCTCACGATATAGAGTTAGGAAAAATAGTTGACATTGCTCAAAAAGAGCGATAAGATAATTTGATGATAGATTGATGTAGGATAATCCACTTAAATGATGATACTGATTGAATCCACTTGATTTGCAAAAATAGGTTCCATTCTAAAAGTTGTATGTCTGGACTATCCCATTTTGGCATATTAGTTGTCAGGACACGAGAGACGTGTTATCAGGAGATGTGGGTTGTTCTATCTTCTCAAGGTACCTTAGTTCCAGCTGAACCTAGGGCTTCTCACAGCTATTGCAGAGCGGTGGCACTATGACCATAACACCTTCCATTTGCCGATGGGTGAGATGAAAATCATGCCTGAGGATGTTTATAGATTACTGTGGATACCAACTCAAGGAGAGTGGGTATATTATGATCAGGTATACGATGGAAATGCTTGTTGACAGGTCTTTGAAAATTAGACCATTGGAGATGAGAGTATCACCTTGGCTTAGTTTGTGACGTTCCCTATTTTGCCAGTAGTTTTAGGTGTACTGATAAGAGGAGTTTTATAAACAAATCATCGCGGTCATAGTTTCGCAGTTGGTTGGGGTCAGATCATTGAGGACATGATCCTCACAGATTTGATTGGGGTTCTTGTTTACTAGCACAGTTATATCATGAGTTGCACCACATAGTATAAGGGGGAGTGCTTCACTATCTACTGGAGCAATGCTATTGTAGTTATGGAAATGGGATCACATTCATGTGTCAAGACCGATAGCTACTCGATAGAGAAATGGTGGTTGGCCTTACGCCTTCCTATATGAGGGTATGGTTGTTTAGCCTCGGCTGGGAAAACTAGAGTACTGGCGCTGTATGATAAATGATATTGATTAGGTTGCTAGGAGACTATATTTAGGATGCGAGGCATGGTAGGGGGATTATGATGAGTTTCCATATATGTTTTCTCTGTGATGGATGATAGGCTGATCACCTCTTGTGATTGAGATATTTTGTTGCTATAGAGTATGCCAAGAGTTTGGCAGGATATAGGACATACCACAGGGATTAGCAATATATGCTCAGGTGTAGATGGAGAGATCGATGTGGAGTGTGTAGGTAGATTTCCATTATGCTTGTTATTAGATCAAGAGATTGGGATATATGTAGTGGGATATGCGAGAACATATAGTAGATGCAAGGATGTCAGCAGATTACTCACAGTGGTTTCTGCGACATAGATTCCCTCGGTTCACTAATCCTGGTGAGATGATACCTGACATTGATGATACCTCTAATGATGATGATGGCAGAGGTGGGCATGGAGGTGGATGAAAGAGACCTCCCCAAAGATAGTGAGTTCCTCGGTAGGTTAGAGGCAGAGATGGAGGTCATGGAGGACCACGAATGAGGGGTGGTCATGCACAGGGTAGACGTGGTGGTTTCAGGAGGAGACTAGTACATGCAGTACTGGCAACAGGATGGGGCCAGAGACAACAATGGGTAGTGAGACAGGCTCAGATAGATGTTTCTAGATAGGTTCCTTTACAAGGATAGGGTCCACTAATTGTGGCACAACAAGTGCCTATAGCTCCATAGATTCTGACACAACAAGTGCCTATTGCTCCACAAATTCTGGCATAGCAGGTGCCTCAAATACCAGTATAGGTACAACCATAGGTATAGCCAAGTACCATTACCAGATTAGAGAAGGATTTATAGGGTTTACAGACTGGCTTGGCCACTGTTACTAGCAGGATTGATCAGGTGGCTACTATGATGCAATAGTTCATGATGATGATGGCATAGATGCTAAGTATGGCTAGTACTAGTCATGCTCCTCCTAGTACACAAAATAGATCAGTAGACAGGGATCTAGATGGTACATGTGGGTCAGGTATAGGAGATGCATCAGGTTCCCCAAACCAGTCATGATTTGATCATTGTATTATATGTATCAAATTTATTAGATGTGTGATTTGATAAGTACTATGATGTACCATTTTGAGATGATGTATCTTTGAATATTGCAAACATTTGTTCATATTTATGATGAATTTGATCACATTGATGCTATATGATAGAATTTCTTTGATGTTATGATTCTATATGATGTTTATGCATTTTTATTTCTACATGCTATGGATGAAGTATCTTATATATGAGATAGTTTGGATGGATGAATATGTGTGCAAATTTATTTCTATATGCTTTCTATTTTATGATGGATGCAATCTTTAAATGATAATAGATACAATGGATGATATGCAATAGATGGTATGTAATAGATGGTATAAAATGAATGCATTTTATGTTTTTATATTTTGATAATGCAATATTGCAATGAGATGCACCTATATGGATGATAAATTTTTTAATGTACTTGGATAATGAATAATGATGTAATGATGTAATCTTATGTATAATGATTAATGTTTAATGAATGAAATGATAAATGCACAATAAAGTCTTCATTATGGATTGATTTAAACCAAGATAAATATATCAAATACTTGAAGAATTAACCCCCTTGAACCTAGGAAATCCTCTAAATGCAATTAATCTAAACATGAAATGCAACTAACTATCACTTTTATTTTTGTGAAAGAATTGCAAAAGGAGATATATTTTCATCATTGAGCGTTGTGGAACTAGGAGCAAGTATAATTATCACTGACTACATCATGATAATATAAATACCGCTTTCATCAATTTTGTAACCATTTAGAAAATAGTACAACCCTCACTAGCTGAATAACCAACTATGGGAGTCTGAATATCGGTTTCAATGGATTCAATGTTGCAATTGGATTTTGGTATTAAGATATGGAAGATCTAAATATCCAAGGTATCCGTTTGTGTAAAAAAACAAAGGTTAACCCTTCTTCCTAGATGAATGTCCTCAATGGTTCTTTATGACCATTTCCTTAGACGAATTCACATAAGTTGGTGGATCTTCCTCAAAACAGTCACACAAAATCAAGAAAATACGATGTCTTCATCATCGCCAATCTAGTCGAAACATCATCGATTAGCTAAACAAAACATGATTCAATGAACATCATAAAAAAATTCAAGTGTTTTGTATTGTATCAAGATTTTCAATAGAATTCCATTCATTCTGATCATTTAGGTTTTGTTAAATTTTAATCCTGATAATAAAGTCATGAAGCTCAAGGATCAAGTTACAAGATCGAATGATTGGGTTGAACAATGATATCCATCAAAGGTTCAAAAATATCTCTCCTCTAAAGTTCTGAAAATCTCTTCTATCATGTTACCAAAAAGTAGCATTTATCAAATCCGTTTGTATCAAAACCAATGCTTTGCCCCCAGGTGAAAATGGGACCATGTATAAATATGGGGAAATGAAACTTGGTATGTGACAATGATTTAACAATGCAGCTTAGAGACTTTATTAGGACTATGCACAAATGAAGGATGCAATGAGGATATAAAAATGAGATGATGAAAAGGAAATATGTACAAATGCTACTAGGTAAGACCTAAGGGATCAAAAAGCACCCGTTTTCCAGGTTTTCACCTTTTGAATTTATTGCTCTTTTTTCCTCTTTTTTCTCTTTTCAAATTTTCCTATGATTTTTTCTTTTTTCTTTTTTTGGATATCATCAAGGCACCTATTTGCTAGGTTTTCACCAAGAAAACCATTTTTTTAAAATTTTTTGAATGTTTTTTCTTTCTTCATGCTCAGTTTGCTTCTTTTTAGGCTTTTCCATTTTTTTGAATTTTGAATCTTTCTCATGTTTTTGGATTTTGTGAACTTCTCTCACGGTTTTGGATTTTGGAACTTTTATCATGTTTTTGGATTTTCAAACTTTTCTCATGTACTAAATGATGTTTAACTCATCTGATACCCTCTCATCAGATACTCTTTCTTCCTATACTCTTTCATCTGATCAGGTATACAACCTCTTTAAATGGATGCTTTTAATAGGTTCTTGAAACTCATCACCTTCACAATCAACTAGCTTGTATATCCCCGTTCCAAAAGAAGAAGTAATAACAAAAGGTCCAAGCCAATTTGCCTCCCATTTTCCTTTCTTTTCTCTCTCTACTTGGTTTTTAGGGTTTTCTCTCAACACTAAGTCTCCCACTTGAAATTCTCTAGGTTTGATATGTTTGTTGTAATTCCTTGAGATTTTGTTTTGATATACTTTCAAATTCTCATAAGCTTGTGTTTGATGTTCCTCCAATAATTCCAATTGTTGAAGTTGGGAAACCCTATAATCCTCATCATTTACCAATCCTTGCAATGAAACTCTTAAGGATGGGATCTCAACCTCCAAAGGTAGAACAACTTCTACCCCATAAACAAAAGAAAATGTTGTAGCTCCTATTGGTGTTCAAATGCTTGTTTTGTAGGCCCAAAATGTTGGGTTTATTTGTATGTGCCAATCTCTTCCTGATTTGTCAACCGATCTTTTCAATATTTTGAGAATATTTTTATTTGTAGCTTTGGCTTGTCCATTATCTCGAGGATAGTAAATGGAGGAAGAATGGTGTGTTATATGAAAAGTCTCACATAATTCATCCACATATTTATTCTTGAATTGTTTCCCATTGTTCGTGATAATGAAACGAGGAATACCATATCTACAAATGATGTGATTGAGAATAAACATAGAGATCTATTTTCCCATTGTAGCTGTCAAAGGTACGACCTCTACCCATTTTGTAAAATATTATGTTGTTTTTATGATGTATTTGTGACCATTGGAAGAAGGTGGGTAAATCATTCCAATAAGATCAAATCCCCATTGGTAAAATGACCATGGTGTAATGAATGGGTGTAATTCTTATGTGGGCACACAGATCATGTCTCCATGATATTGACATTTTGAACACACTTTGACAAAGTGGCAAGCATCCTTTTCTAAGGTTTTCCAAAAATACCCCATACGAAGGATTTTCTTGCCTAGGCTTAACCAAGTCGAATGAGACCCACAAATACCCTCATGAACATCTCTTAAAGATAACTTTGATTCCTCATCCTCTAGACACCTAAGTAGCATTCTATCAAGACCCTTCCAATACAATGTGTCAGATAGGATAGTGTAACAAGCTGCTTGGCATATAAATTGTCATTTTTGGGTGCGGGTTTGGTCTAAAGGTAAAACTTGTTCTTTAGATAGGTATAAATGGGTCCATACCAATGTGATTCATATCCATTTAGAAGACAAATGATATGAGTTTTAGGTAGGTCAAAATCAGGTTTCACCAACTCTTCCACCAAGAATTTGTACCTAGCATTCTGATCAGGCATTTGAAGTAAAGAAGCCAAAGTAGTTATAACATCTGCTGCTCTATTCTTATCCCTTGGGATTTTCTCAAATGTGATCAAGAAAAAATATTTCTTCTAGTCATCTAGCATCCTTTTATATGGCTTCAATTTATCATCCTTAGTTTGATACTCATCATTAATTTGATTGATGACCAATTGGGAATCCCCATATACTTGTAGTTCTATGAGGTTCCATTCTAAAACCATTTTAATGCCTATGACTAAAGCTTCGTATTCTACAATATTGTTTGTGCATAGGGAAAATTTTTCGTATGACTTAGGAATGGTGTATCCTTGTAATGTAATCAATATAATTTTGGCTCTTGAACCATGCTGAGTGTAGGATCCATCAAAATATAATTTCCATGCTTTGGATTCCACATTTACTATCTCTGCATCTGGAAATTCTACTTGAATAGGATGAGTAGAAAATAAATGATTTTCAGCTAATTGATCAGCTATGACTTGTCCCTTGATATATTTTTGGTCTACATACTCAATGTTAAATTCACTAAGTACCATAACCCATTTAGAAATTCTTCTTGTAAGGGGTATTTTACTAAGAAAACACTTTAATGGATCAATTTTGGCAATCAACTTAACCTTGTGCATCAACATGTAATGTCGTTGTTTTTGGGAGGCAAAAACTACCACTAGACAAGCTCGCTCCATGAAGCTATAATTCAACTAATACTTGATCAAGGTTCTGCTCAAGTAATAAATGGCTCTTTCCTTACCCTCATCATCCTCATGTGTCAATAAAACCCCTAAATATCACTCTGTTGGTGAAATTTATAATAGTAAGGGTCTTCCTTTGATGGGAGGCATAAAAAATGGGTGGATTTACCAAGTATGTCTTCAATAGGGTAAAATCTTGTTCACATTCATCATCACACTTAAAAATGGTATCCTTATGTAGCAATCTTGTGAAAGAGTGGCACTTTTCTGCTAATTGAGAGATGAACCTTCTAATAGATTGAAGTCTTCCTTGGAGTGACCTCATTTGACTAATGTTTTTGGGTGTTTCCATTTTCATGATTTCTTGCACTTTTTTTGGATCCATTTATATCCCTTTTGCTGAAACTATGTAGCCCAATAGCTTTCCAGATTGAACACCAAATGCACATTTTTTTGGATTTAACCTACTTTAAATTGCTCCAATATTGTAAAAATCTTTTCTAGGATAGACAAATGGTCTTTTCTGTCATGTGACTTTGCTAAGATATCATCCACATTGTCTTCTAGGAAAGTATGCATCATGGCATGGAAGATAGTTGTCATTGCCCTTTGATAGGTTTCTCCGGTATTTTTGAGGATGAAGGGAATAACATTCCAACAAAAAGTACCCCAGGGAAAGTGAAAATGGTCTTTTCTTAATCCTCAGGTGAAATTCTAATATGATTGTAGCCACTAAATCCAACCATGAATGAAAACATAGAATGGCCTGCTGTCAAATCCACTATAACATCAATGCTAGGTAATGGAAAATCATCCTTAGGGAAAGAAAGGTTAAGATCTCTAAAATACATGCATACTCGAATGGAATTGTCATGTTTAGTAATAGGTAAAATATTGGAAATCCATTCTGCATAAGCTATGACTCTTATGAAGTCAACTTTTAGTAACTTTTCCAATTTTTCCTTAACCAATAAACCCACATGGGGATGCATTTTTATCAACTTTTGCTTCATAGGTTTTACACCGGGCCTCACATTAAGGTGGTGCATTATGAAAATTGGATCCAATCTTGGCTTGTCTGCATATGACCATGCAAAGTTGATTTGCTTTGCTTGAAAGAATTCAATGAAATCCTTCCTTTCTGTTGGAGTCAATGATGCTGCTAAATGAATAAATTTAGGTTCCAATTCAGTGCCAATGTTGACCTTTTCTATTGGCTCAATGAGGATAGGAGATTTATCCTCATCATGTTTGGGTAAAGTATCCAATCTCTCTTC
Source organism: Thuja plicata (assembly GCA_018584345.1). Lineage (NCBI taxonomy): Eukaryota > Viridiplantae > Streptophyta > Pinopsida > Cupressales > Cupressaceae > Thuja > Thuja plicata. The sequence continues at coordinate 1,745,796 of MU224516.1, forward strand.
CTTAGGTGCCATAGTTGGGTTTTCACCTTTGGAAACATCCGTTATTTTTACTTTTTTGGGGTCTAGTACTACCACATGGGGGTTTTCACCAATAGACCTTTTCATTTTTTTTACTTTTTTTTTTCCTTTTATCTTGTGGCTTAAGAGATTGGACCCTTTCCTCCATCATCATGTTTGGATTGAATTTTTTGGTGGAAGATGGCACAACTACATTAAGGTATTGGGCCATAGAATTATCAATGAGAAAATAGAGTAGGTAATTAGGTTTGGTTAAGTCCCAATCAATAAGATCAGGATGAATAAGGGCTAAGGAATCATTAGGTAAGGTTTACATTGAAGGGTTTAAGGACATGACTTCATTTGAGGGTTCGTACATTGTATCTCTCAAGTCAATAACATGTGCTTGTTTGATGTGTTCCATAGAAGTCAGATCAAAATTCTCTTCACTAGAATCCTCAAGGATTTCCATGGGAAAAAATGTGTGTGGATTAAATATAATGTTTGAATCACCCCACCAAAAAGGTACCCAAGGTTCACCTATCCATTGGTTTTCACTAGATGCTTGTCCTACATTTGAATCTTGAGAAAAAATTGTCACATGTGTAGAACTCAACCCTTGATCCATATTGGCTTGATTTTTTGCATTAGTTATATTAGCATAGGTATGAATGACATCTACCTCTTTTTTGTGACAAGAATCTTCAGATAGGGAATCCCATTCATATTCTCTAGAGTCATCTTCACTCTTGGATTCTAACATATGTACATGCTCATAAGAATCATGCATAGAGCTTGAACCAACTCCTTTCTCTTGATACCATATTCTTGATTTGTCATCCTTTAACCTTGAAGGAGGTTGGATAGGTTCTAGCAAGCCTTTATTTCTGATTCCTAAGGGTCCTCTTCCCTTGTACCCCATTTTTTTATCATTTGAAATCCCTTCCCATATTGGTTAGTTTGGATGTTGATATGTTGCACTCTTTCAATGGGGACATTTGAATTATCCTCATCTTTATAAAGCCATTGTAAAACTTCATTATCTTCTTTTTCCATGGCTGATTGGTCACTCTATTACAAAATGAGAGTTTTATTTTTGAGGTGGATGAGAATTTGAAGGTTTCCCATGTGTCTTTGGGGAAGTAGGTAAATCAAATAGGGAAACAAAATATTCTCCTACTCCTTTTGAATTGATTCTACATTATTTTTCAAATTTATGCATCATCTCACTCATCTTTTGATAGTTGTCCTTTTCGGTTTGTTCTCTTTTGTTAGAGTATTATTACCTTACGCTTATTAATTAAATCATATTGATTTAATTATATAAGTTCCTATTACTCTAGTTTCTTAAGCTTCACTTAGGTGCATTATTAATTAATTCTTAATTAATAATGTGCAACCTAGCTTTTTTAGGCTTTAGGGTTTTGTTTGCCTTTATAGGTTGAACCTTGTAATTCTTTTTCTTTAATTCAGATGATATTTTTTCTCTCACATTTTGAGCGACTTCTGAGTTCTATTTTTTCCATTTGGTCGCTTCATTCTTTATGACAGGTTTATTGCATGCAGCTAGATCTTGGAGTTGAATCTGATATTTCATCAGTTTCTACATGGTATCAGAGCCTTGCTGCTGCAGCTTGTTCAAGTTTTTTTGGAGCTGTGGATCAAGCCCTCTCTTTCTGGGGTTTTCTGGCATTTTCTATATTGAATCTGTAGGGTTGCAATTTTTTAGAGTCATTTGAGCCAAAATGGACTCCGCCATTGCGTTCAAAAGGCCCAGGAGAGTTGAAAAACATATAAAGTTTGACTATTTTGGCCTCTGTGACCACAGGAAAAAATTTCTAGCCTATTAGGGCTGTACGGGCTTGAAAATCAAGAAAAAAAACTTGAAAAATCTCAAAAAATGTGTCATTTTCGGCCTTTTTGGACACTGCCAGCACGTGCCACCCATCTGTAGCTCGGCCGCCACCCGGGCCCCGCGCCGCCCACCAGCCGCTCGGCCGCCGCCCGCGCCTAGCCTGCCCGCCGCCGCCCTCCCGCCCGGTCGCAACCTCCGCCGGCTGCGCTACCTAGCTGCAGCACCACCCGCGGGCCACCCGACAGCTTCCTGACCACCACCACTGCTGGCGGCGCCACCCTGACAGGCCTGTGACAGTCAAACGACCGTCAATTTATTTGTCGTCCCTATTTTTTTTTAGTGACTAGTTTTTTGAGGGTCCTGTTGGTTTTTTGCTCGTAACTTGAGCAAACGGACTCAAAAATGCAAGTATCTTATATCATCGGAAAGGTATTTCCAAGACGGACACAATGATGCTGGTTTGGTTTCCTAATTTAGCCGTTTGAGTTCCTATTTTCAGCGTTGAAGTTGAGGCTTCATTTTTCTTCCTCTCTGCATCCGGTGTTCAGGTTTTTCCCTCATTTTTTTTGTGCTTTCAGTAGTTGATTTTTTGTGGTGCACAGGGGTTAGGATTTTACATTGTGGGGGGGGTGCATTTTAATTTTTGTCATTTCATTCAGAAAGACCCTTATACTTCTGTCTTATTCTTCTTTCAATGTCGGACCCCTCTGTGGCCCGACTGACACCTCACAACTACCACACATGGAAGCCACACATGACCAGACTCCTCATGTCATGAGGTTTATGGTCCTCCATGGATGTGGTTCAGCCAGTTCTTCAGAGGCCTTATGAGGCTCTTATGCATAGAAACAAGATGGATGAGGCAATGGGCCTCATCACCATGAATATTTCAGATGGGTTGTTGTTCCACTTGGATGGTCTGACTACACCCAGGGATATGTGGGACAAGTTCTCCACCTTGTTTGGCACCATGGATTAGTTCAGAATTCTTCAAATAGATGCAGAGTTCACCTCCTTGGCACCTGAATCATTCACCAGCATTGAGGACTTCCTGATGAAGTTCAAGTCCCTTCGATCTATTCTACAGGTTGCTGGAAAGATGAAGTCAGATGATGAGTGTATCTTCCTGATACTCTCCAAGCTTCGTGGTCCTTATCAGATCTTCACTTCTACCTTCTACTCCATTATGGATGCACTGGGTGCATGACATGTTATGCCCTCTTTTGAGACCTTCTGTGACAGGTTAACTCATGAGCAGTCCAAGCTCAGTCAGATGGATTCCCTTACAGGTTCACAGTCACAGGCATTGCTTGCCAAGTTATCTCAGGGTACACATAAGCCGAAGCTGAAGCAGGTATCTGATTCCTCTTCTCAGCACTCTACTGGCCCACCATCTTCTTCTCAGAAGGAGAAACAGAAGTCTCAGAACCCCACCTATTCGTATTGTTAGAAGGGGACCCATGATGAGTCACAGTGTTATCAGAAGAGATTTGATGGCTATGAGAAACAGATTGCAGATTTGCAAGCTCTCCTTCAGAAGAGCACTATTTCCTCTCCATCCTCT
>MU224516.1:1760888-1771735 GCA_018584345.1 Thuja plicata
AGGCCTAATTTGCAAAAAGGCTACAAGGCCTAGAAAATAAGAATCTAGAACTTGATGGGAACATGGACCAATTTGATGGTTTTAGAGCTGGGTTGCAATCCAAAGATGGAGTATTTTGAAGCCCTGAACCTCCTACAAATCCAAATTTAAGTTTAGGGCTTGGAGTTGTTTGAGTGGAAGGTTCTTGTAGAGCACAAGAATGGTGACCTTGACAAGTTAGGTAGTTTCCTTGGTTGGAGAGGAAGAACTGATTCTTCCAAGTGTTGAAGGGTGGATTGAGGAAGCCATAGAGGCCCTGAGAGAGAGGCCTACTAATAGTTTCAAGAAAACTCAGAAGTTTACCAAGGAGGCTCCCTAGCACATTTGTTTGTTGTGAAGAAGTAGAGGTATCACTAGGAAAAGGAAGTTCTTTCCTTAGGTATGTTTTGTTTGACTTCAAGGTAGAATTTATGTAGTGCGATCGGGTGAAATATGGCATGAGAATAAATCACTAAATCTTGGCTTTTATCACCTGTTGACCAATCCCTAAGTGATTTTTTTGAATTTTCCAGCAATGAGGGATTCTGGTCAAAGTAAAAGATGAACATGTAGAAAATCCAAATGGGTTTCCAGATATGAAATAATTTTTTTCTCAAACCCTCGAGAAATCCCCCTATTTTAGTTTCTCAGTCTATACGTGCAACTTTGCTTGTGTATATGCAAGACTTCACTATTGTGTACGCGTGTACTAGAAAGCACTTACGCACAACTTCAATAGATTGTACGCGGCTTTTGGTTTTCAACACGTGCAACTTGACTTCTATACGTGTAACTTGATGAGTTACTACGCACAATTTAAATCTTGGTACGCGCAACTGTAGTTTGTTTATGCACAACACAATTGTTGACACATGTGAGTATAATGTTGGTAAGTGTGACTTCACCAAGAAAATGAATCTGCCACTATTTTTGATGATTTTTTTTTAAAATTTAAGGTTCTTGTGATCAAATTCCAGAATGTTCTTGTTTGAAAAATAAGAAAAAATGACAACACACACAACAAATAATTATCTCTATTCCTAAAACAACACAAAGTGTATGTTCTCGAATGTTGTAACGGGCCAAAACAAGAATCTCTTCCAAGCAAGCTACCTAAGGTCAACTTTGGCTTTTAAAAATGGCTCTAATAAGGTAGTCTTGCTACTTTTAACAAGGTTTGTGTATTTAATCCATTCAAACAAGTGAAAAGTCTCTTATGCCCTTTTGCAAGGGCCTCCCACACTCATAAAAACACAATTTTGCACAATCTCGAAGGACTACTAGAGGAGGTTAAGATCCTTAGCACCTATTTGTCATTCGTTACTTTTAAGGTTATGAATGTATTTATACTATAGTGGGTTGGATGTATATCACAAATAAAGTGATTGTCTCCCACTTGGTTTGTTCCCTCTCACTGTCCTTGTAAGGCTATTCTTGGGAGGCGGTCCCTCTAAAGTTCTAGCATGTTCATATAAATCAATAAATGAGTCGAATTAAGTAGGTTGGGGAGTTTGATTCACTCAAAGAGTCATATCCCTACTACTCTTTCCAATTCCAAACACTTCAAACACAAAGTTGTAAATTTTGAACCTCTTAACAAGGAGGTTTTTAGAAAATGAAGTGTTTGGTTCAATTACCACCTTTCTTTCTATCACCCAATTCAAACACTTTTGGATTTTTTATAAACTTTGAAAATTTGAGAGCATATACCTAATGTTTTCCTTGGATGAAAATTAATAGGCTTTCCCTATTAAGCTAGATTTTCAACTTTTAAATGCCACAAGTTAAACAAATGCAAGCTTGTTTAGAAAAATACCTTGTCCTTGTAGCTAGCAAAGGCTAGGTGCATTTTTGAGGTTTTTCTTACTTTTTTGCTTTACTCACCTAGTGGCGATCGTTCCCTCTCCTTCTCCTCCAAAAAGTTAGTCAACAAAACAAACAAAGTGAAGGGAAACAAAAAAGAATTAAAATAACAACAAATTTAAATATCTTTCCTAAATTTGCAAGATGAATTTAAGATCTTAATCAAATTGATTGCTAATTCAATGAGGGAAATTTAATCTTGTATGCTTGGACAATTTTAACAAAATGATCATACATTGCCTCTTCTTTTTCCAAATTGTCCAAAATTGGTAGATTATAAAGTTCTTTTGTATGTTTATTGGAAATTCTTACCTCCTTACTTTCCTTGCAGATGTGTTTCTCTAGTTTTTGGACTTTGGGATGCCTGGTCATCCCCAGAAATAGAAAATATAGATATTCAAAAATAAGAATTTAATATTTTTCAAGTTGAAAACACATATCACTATACGTGTGATTTAACAGCTTACACGCACAACTTTACTGCAGTCTAAGTGTAACTTTAAAGTAGTGTAAGCGTTAGTTTCTAGGTTGTTAAGAGAAACTTTAAGCCTACTAAGCGTGAGATAAAATTTAAATGCGAAAAAGCTATAGAAAATGTGAAATAATAAGTATTGCATGCAAGAGAAGAAGGATTGTAGGTGTGATTTTACTGTTTGCAGGAGTGACTATTTATCTCACAGGCAAGCCTTTGTTGTTGTACGTGCAGAATGAATGACTTGTACACATGGCTTTGCTGCTTGTAGGCATGAGTATTTATCTTGTACGTGAGACTTCACCTAAAACCTACAAAAGAGATGAGAAACACACAAAAACATGCAAAAATGGAAGAAAAATGGAGATTAGAGGCCATTTGTGTATATAAAAACTATACCTTCATGAAATAAAGGTGCAATCTATGAATTCTATGGAAACAATAATACAATTTAATCTAAGAATTGACAAATAAAGTATTTAACATTCCATGGATCTCTATCTAAGCATGCTATTGGAACTCTCAGCCTTAATCTCCAAAAGTGACAGTCTTAGAATGCAAATTTGTGTAAGATGATGCATAATCTAGCTCACAACTCTCAAATTTCCAATACAATTCATTCTATTATGATCTCAATTGCTCAAAATATGCTCAATTACGCTCTCAAATGCTTATGATCTTGATAAAATTCTCTATAATAAGGATGCAATTTCTCATGAATGTCTAGGATTGATAATGCTCTCGAAATGCTTACTATTTATAGGATTTCCCAAGGGTACGAGGTAGAGTTAAGTTGATCATGATTTAGGCTTGGTTGAGTTGAAGGATTTTAAATGGTTTCAAATGGGGAGACCATTTAAATGGTGGTCTCAAAGGTTGGGACAAAGAGACAAATTGAGTGATGAGGATTTAAAAGTTCAAAATGAGTGATCAAGTTTGCAAATTTTGGAGTGAGCCATGTGCTTTCAATCCTTGATTCTCATTGGTTGTTCAAATTATTGTCCCCTTTGTTGGAAGAAATAAGGATTTAATTAATTAAATTAATTAATTAAACTAGCCATGTAGGGAATAGGTTGATTTTGATTTTTGATTTAAAACTATACAATTAATTGCTTAAATCAATTATATAGCTTAGATTTATCCCTTTTAGGCTTATATTTAATTAATCAATATATTTATTAATTGATCCTCTGATTTGATGTAATTTAGTCCCTTTTGATTAAATTGGTCCATTTGATTTGATGAAATTGCCTTCTAATTGATTTAGGGAATTTCGATGTGATTTGAATGCAGATTCAGTTATTTAGAACATCTGACCAAATTTAGGTGTCTACAAGAATCTAGAAAGATGCGAAAAAAATGAAAGAATCTCTAAAACAAATGGCTAAGTACATACATGCAATTCAGAATCCAATTCCTCTACCTATTTCTGAAATCTATGCCACACTAGATGTCAAGTCCCCAATTAATCAAAAGTTCTTAAATCAGATAGAGAGCGACTAGATGATTACAAAAACATTTGGTGACTGGTTAGATTATGTGGCCTGGGAGGTAGTAAAACACATAGGAAATCTAAGTAACACAAGACATCTTTAGGAGTTACTAAAAGGATGGAAACAAAGACCAGCTCTTGGAAAGAAGAAAAATAATAATAGGAGGAAAAAGCAACCTATATGGAAGAAATTCATAGTTACGAACTCAAACTGTTCCTAGTGGAAAAACCTATTGCTGGTTTAGATGAAAAAGTGTTGTATGTTTCCCAAATCAACATTGAATGGAGGAATGTTGTGATAGAGAAAATAATTGATGAAGAAAATGAGTTGTTGAAGGAGTTGGAAAGCATTAAAGCCATCACACAGGAAGATATGTGATGCATAGATGTCCAACTGATGGAAAATGATGAAGGTTTGGTAAGGAGTAGTGAAGAGGTGATCGCTAATCTATAGGAAAAGATGAAGGAGACTAAATAATAAAAATCACTCACTACACGTGATTTCTCAAGAGTATCTCACATTGAATCGATGTTGATCATCAGACAAGATCACTTGAACCTGCATGAAAATAAAATAACACAAATCCAGAAGAATAGAGAAGTATGAAAATGGCAGATATCATGCATGGGTCTACCACATTAGCAAATTATCCCCACTTTTATATCAGCTTATGAGAGATAGAAGGCTACGTGTCTGGTTTTGATAGCGCTAGAGAAACCCCCTGGATCTACCACTCTGAAAACTAGTTGACCATGAGAAGAATGCACCAAGGCCGTTAGGCATTTTTCCTTTCATTTTATCTTATTTGAAGTTATTTTTTATAACTTCTAAAACAATGACTCCTGGTGGAGTAATTTCGGGTAACAGTTTTAAAATCCCTACATGGCTATAAATTGAAAAACGTAAAACTTTGCAAAGGTTGACACTTTAGATATTAGGATTTAGATAATATAAGTAAGTGGAATTTTATTTTTGTATATACTGGAGTGAATGATAAAGACACATAAATCTATTGGTTTGTGAGGTGGTGTTTTATCTTCTTTTTCAATGATTTGGTTGAAGAAACAAAAATTGTTTTCTGTTTCAGTTGGAACTAAAATTATTGGTGGATGAAATCCTATGCAATCTTTATTTTTCTCTTTTTCAGTGTATTTTAAGTTTGCATTTTAAAATAGTGAATGCCAATCATTATAGGAATAACATAGATTAGTTTTGAATATTGATTTGATAAGATATATTCGAGTAGTCCTGCTACGTTCAAACTCATAGTGATGAATGGATGTATGTTTCCTTTGTAGATGCTTTCTAGTTAAAAGTGTCATTAATGTATTCCTTTATTTCATTTTAGTTGAGATAAAATCATTATATTTCTAGAGGGAGCTATACCTATAAATACAAAGAATTGACTGTGAGTGGTTAATTCAACTATGGTTAATAATTTGTTGTTTCCCATTTGGGTTTAGAATATTTATAAATTAGATATTTTTTACAAGGACAAATTTGTTAACTAACATATTTTTGGCGACTATGTTGGGGAATTTTAATATTCATATGTATTGAATATTTCTAATGATACAATGAGATGCAATGGTTTTACCTAGTCAAAATGAGTTGCACGTTCTTCAACCACACTTGGGCTTTCAAGAAACACAAGAAGACCTTATCTCTGATCTTAACGCTTGTGCATGGAGGTAGAGAAGAAGTAATCAACAATATCAATAGGTGCAACAAATATTGGAGCAAGAAAAAGAACTTGGTGAATATTTGAGAGGGATACGTATTAGATAGGAAGCTACTATTGTAGATAGAATTCCTAGAGTACATAGGGGAAACAGGTAGAACCATAGAAACAAGAATTGATAAACTAGTTGAGAAAAGATATACTAGGGGGATTAGGCAAAAGAATTAGTTGATAAAGACTTTCAGGATTTGGCCAAACTAAATTTTAGGCCAAATTTTCCCAAAAGGAAAAGAAAGGTCGAGACAACTAGTAGACCATCCTCTCCACCCAGGACTCCGTCCTCTTCTACCATTTTCCAATCTTTAATCTTTCCTAGAACTTTAGTCCCTACTGCTACTAATTTGCAACCTTTGAATATCATACTACCCACAATGGCTCAGAATCAACCATGGGGAACCCAAGTTGGAACTTTGAACATGGGAGTGAACTTGAATCCTTTTCCCAAAGGAGCTCATGAATTTTTGCCTAGATTCAGTGGAGATGGGACAAAATCACCTGATGAGCATTTGAATGCATTTAACACAACATGTGGAGTTTTGGCAGTTCCTACGGAAGATGCGACAGTCAGATTTTTTATTCAAATCTTAACATACCTAGCCACAGATTGGTTCCAACATCTCCCAAATGCCTCTATAACTAGTTGGGAAAACATGAAAATAGATTTTGAAGCTATATTAAAAGCTATTGATGATGCAAACTCAATCCTACTTCAATTGAGTTAACTAAAAAAAGAGATTCATGAACCAATATGTGAGTTTGTAGCAAAATTCAATAAATACTTGCCTAAGATTCCCAATGCTGAGAGGGATAGCATGGAGAATAGGGTAAAATTATTCCAAAACACCATGCCCCCAGACGTAAAATTTCACTTGAAAAGAGGATGAGTAGCAACCCTAGATGCAACACAGAGGTTAGATATAGAATTAGAAGATGATCTAATAACTTCAGGGAAATGAAATAAGATTAGGTACCTAATGCTTAGAATTATGCATCATCATCTTCAGACCCTATGATATAAAGGCTTGTTAATGATATGATAGCTATCAAGAGGTAGTTACCTAAGGTAGTTGATCCATACCAAGACATCTCGCGGAAGTTCTCAGGCCAAGGTGCAAGAACATTAGGAAAGCAGATAGCTTTGCACCCTACTCAAAAAAGATTATCCATTGAACCTCCTCCTATACATAAGAGAAACATGTGTTTTTTTCACCTAATAAATGATCATAATGGTTCCCCATGTCCGGAGATGGTAAGATATGCTCAGATGGAAGCAAACAAGGAGATGGTTAAAGAAACATTGGAAAGTGAAGGAACCCATGGAGTTGATGGAGAATCTATAAATTACTACCTCAAATACAAATCTAATTCAGAATGAGGTGGTGATATTTTTACAACTTTAGAGGAACCTTCTTGTTCATTCCTAACCAGAGGCTAATACAATGAAAAAGTTGCACGTAGATATTTTTTAGCGAAGCTGAAAAGAAAAAGTAAGGAGATAGTGAATCCAACTAGCGAGAGTCCAAAGGTTCAAGATACTGTGAAGCCATGAATTTAGTTACTAAGTCTGAGCCTGAACCTAGTTTTGAACTGGAAAACTAGTTGATTATGTTAAAGGTCCTTCTAATACAATTGAGTCTAATCAAATGAGCAATTCATTTTTTGTTGAAGTGCCTTCATTATCTAAATTAAAGCAACCTAGAAAGAGAAAGTCTATGTTGCAAGTAGAATCATCAAAAGATACATATGCTTCCTATAGAAAACCATATCCATTCTATGTGTCATTGTTTATTCATGGTTATAAATTGAACAATTGTATTATAGACTAGGGTGCTTCTAACAATATAATTCCTTCGTCAGTAGAAAAATCCTTGGATCTACCCTTGACCAAGACATTTAGGAAATTCTATTCTATGGACTCAAAACAGGTTCCCTTAGTTTTCCAAATTAAGGATGGTCAGGTGTCCCTAGTAACCTATCCTAGCAAGAGACTGAAATTAACCATTCTGGTTGCTGACATACCTGCCAACTATGGTATCTTATTAAGTCAAACTTTTTTTAGGGACTTAGGAGGCGAAATTAAAATGGACTGATCCCAAGCCATCAATCCAATGGGAAACCAAAAAGTTACCCTACACCAAGAGACCAAGTCAAAATATATTATCTTTCCCTCTGAAGATCCTAGATCACATATCTTATACCAGGAGTATGATTTTTCTAACTATGTAATTATGCCCGAAGATGATGTTGTAGATTTAAGAAATCCATGTAATATTGAATTTTTGTTGATGGAGTTTTATGGAAGCTTCTCTTTAGCTGGATTAGGGGTGGGGGTAGTGTTGATGTCTCCTACGGGGAAGAAAATATTGTTCGATTTTAAGTTGGAGTTCAAGAACACAAACAATATGGCTGAATATGAAGCATTATTGTTTAGCTTGGAAGAGGAAAAAAGGATGGGCATCAAGTTATTAAAGGAATGTGGAGATACAAAGTTTCTAGTCAAACAAGTTAGGAATATTTTTGTAGTGAAGAACAAAAGGTTGAAACACTATAGGAGTAGGGTGTGGGATGAAATCAAAGGGTTCAAAGCATTCTCAATCAAAGTTGTGCCTAGGGATTTTAATTCAAGGATAGACACTTTGGCAGGGTCAACTTCTTTACTCATCCCTCATCCAGATTTTGAAAATGACCTCTACACCATTAAGCTGGTTCACAGGCCAAGTGTACCAAAAAATTCCAAGTCTTAGCAAGCCTTTAGTGATGATTCTCATATAAATGCATTTTTACAAGGAGTGGAGAATTTTTCCTCAACAATCTTTGAAGGTTCAAATTCAAAGTGCCATGAATTCTGTCCAGATGAGAAAATTGAGAGTGTTGGAGAGGTGTTGTAGCTAAAGGGACATCACATCCCCAAGGGGTTAGTAGCTTTGGAAGATCTTTTTTACCATAGAGACTGTTTCATTGGTCTATCGACTGAATAGGAAAAAGGCCAGTCTAGTAACTATAAAAAAGTGGATATTGGTGATGAGAAAGATTTAAGGTTTGTAAATTTGGGTGTTTTCTATAGTACAGAGGAAAAAGAAAGGTTCCTGAAGCTATTGAAAGAATTCAAAGATATTTTTTCCTAGTCTTATGAAGACTTAAAGAATTTATGGCAAGGCCATTTTCAACACCACATACCATTGAAATCTGAAGTTTCCCCTTTTAGATAGAAATTAAGGAATTACAACCTGAAGGTAGATGATGCAATCTTTTGAGAAGTAGAATTTTTTTTGAAAGCCTGCATAATCTTTCCTATGAAAAATCCCCCCTAGGTATCCAATATAGTACCAATTTGAAAGAAAAATGGAGAAATCCATATATGCATCAATTTTTAGAATTTGAACCAAGCCAGTTCAAAGGATTATTATGCCTTGCCCATGATGGATCATATTCTACAGATAGTAGCCAGGTCTGAGATGATGTCTTTATTAGATAGGTTCTCAGACTATAACCAGATTAGTGTAGCATCTAAAGATCAACATAAAAAAACCTTCATTACTCCATGGGGCACTTTTGCATACAACATAATGCCTTTCAGTTTAATAAATGTAGGGGCTACTTTCCAGCACACAATGAACTCCTTATTTGTCCATTTGATTAAAAAGATAATCATCATCTATCTAGATGACATGACCGCATCCTCAAAAAGAAGAAAGAAGCATTTACATGATTTAAGGGTTGTCCTTCAGAGATGCAGAGATCATGGAATATCGCTTAATCACAAGAAGTTTGTGTTCTATGTGACTGAAGGAAAGCTATTGAGACACTTGGTGTCCAAATAAAGGGTTAAGATCGATCTAGAAAGGGTTAAAGAAATTCAATAGTTATGTTTTCCATCGAACAAGAGCAAGATACAATATTTTTTTGGACAGATAAATTTCTTGTGGAGATTTTTGCCTAAATTTTCAGAGACTACGAGGCCTATGGTAGATCTGTTAATTGAAAATAAAACCTTCAAATGGAATGAAGAATAAATTAAGGCTTTCGATGAGGTAAAGAAAGAAATAGCACAAGCACCGACTTTGGTGCACATCCATACTTCAGGAAGGATTTTGTCATATATTGTTATGTTAGTGAGCATATGATGTCAGGAGTATTATTGTAGAAGAATGATAAGAATGAAGAGTCCTAATTGCCTTTATGAGAATACCCCTAAAAAATCATGAACTAAAGTATTCCCTTCAGAAAAATAGGCATATGCAGTAGTCAAGGCCATAAAACAATTTAGGTACTATATACTTCATTCTCATTTCATTGTTTATGTCCTAAACACTATGGTTAAAAGCATTATGACCCAAAAAGAGGTAGCAATAAACAATAGAGCTACCTAGGTAGAGAAAATGAAAGAATTTGACCTGGAGATTAAGCCCATTAAACTCGTGTGTGGGAAAGGATTATGAAAGTTAATAGCTGAGAGTAAAGAAGAGGAAGAGAAGGCACCACTATCCCTATTCATGGGATTGAAAAACCCTTCGTTTTCAAATGTTGCTTACTACCTAACTTACAGATAGTGTCCTAAACACCTGTCTACTAAGGAGAAGAGGAACTTAAGACTTAAGGTTGCTAAATATGTAATTGTGAATGATATTCTCTACAAGAAGGGTCTAGATGGGGTTTTTCTTCGTTGTGTGGATAAGGACCAAAAATAAAAATTGTTGAAGTATTTTCATTGTGAAGCATGTGGAGGTCTCTATTCTTCAACTATGACGACTTTAAAAATTTTAAGGAATTGTTATTTTTGTCCTGATATGTTTAAAGACTCTTACAGGTGGGTTTCCCAATGTGAGAAGTGTAAATTATTTACTGGAAAACCAAAATTGGCCGCATTACCCTTAAGGCCTGTAATCATTTACAAGCCCTTTAAATAATGAGGATTGGATTTCATTGTTCCTTTGGATCTTGTGTCGAGTGATGGCCACACTCATATTCTAACTACAACCAACTACTTCACTAAGTGGGTAGAGGCCATACCATTGAAAAGAACAATCTCAGAAGTGGTCTGTACTTTTCTAAAGGAAAATATTTTGGTTAGATTTGGGGTGATCGCTAAATAGTAACAAACAATGCTCAGATTTTTTCATCAAAAGAGACAAATTTTCTGTTGGAAATAATCAAGACTAACCAAGTTACTGAGAGGGGAGGGGTGAATCAGTAACTCTTAAAACTTTAAGTCATTTCTGCACTTGTATATATTTAACCATTCATTCATCTAATCTACTGC
>MU224516.1:1771785-1786238 GCA_018584345.1 Thuja plicata
AGATTTGGTGACCCAGAAACCTTCCAAATAGAAAGTAAAACTGGGGTGGGGATGGTACCCACAAAACTTTGGTACTGTAGTATAAAGTTGGCCAGTTAAGGCTTACAATGATCACTTCTGATGATCTACCCTATTAGAAGCAATTAGGACTACTAAGTCCACCTTGTTAGAGGATTTACAAACATACAATGAAGTATGCACTTTGTTAGGAGATTTGTGAAAGACTGTTAAGTCTACCCTGTTAAAGGATTTACAAACTGATTCAACTGTTAGGATGAAACAATAGATCTTGACTTACAACATTATTTCTGATAAGATCCTTTGAGTACTAATCACCTTCTGTGATAGATATGGCTATTCTGCTCCTTTGCGAAAATGCTCTGCTCTGCTGCCTTATTGCAGTCTCTGCTGATTACTCTTGTTTTTTGCACTTTCTCACACTTCAAATGGTATAATACATTACATATATATATCATTCCCATAATTACAATTTACAAGGTCGGCCAAATACAAATAAATAAAATAAGATAAACTTATTCCTGAGTCGGCCTTTCACAAGTAAACAAAATATTACTGAGTCGGTAGAAGCTCGGGTTCCTCAAGCTGGCTCGGTGATCTTCTGATACTCGGCATCCACTACAATACTCGGCATCGTCATGCTCTCGGTAAGAGTAGAAGCTCGGTCCATACTAGTCCCGAAGTGTAGCTTGGAAATCGGTAGCCGTTGGTGACTCGGTAGATATAGTGTCACTCGGTAACCTTTGGTGACTCGGTAGTAACTGACTTCTTGGTTGGCTTCGACTGATGGCTCAGTAGTTACGGTGAAGCTCGATGACTACCATCTGCTCGGTAAATGTTTCTCTTCTTGGTAACCGCTGGTGAACTGTTCATATGCTCGATGACTACTGTTCTGCTCGGTTTGAACTGTTTAACCGCTGAGCTTTACAAAGTGATTACTGAATGCTCGGTATAAGCTGTGGACTGAGTGATGAGCTCGGTAAGAATTCAAAATTGAATAAGTGTTTTCACTGATGAAAAATATAACATAATTCCAACATTTTCTGCTATGATAATGAGATTCACTTGTCACACTCATCAGACTACTATCCGCAGGGCAATGGACATGCAAAATCTAGTAATAAAATTTAATTGTAATCATGAGAAAGTTAGTAAATGATAATGCTCGAGACTTGAATAGAAGATTGCATGAGACACTGTGGGAAGAAAGGACATCACCAAAAAGAGCCATCAAAGTGACTCCATTTGAACTGGTATGTGGTGTAGAAGCTCAACTATCTCTTCCATTGGAGCTTGTAGCTACTAAACTACATAAAGTGATTGCAAATGAAAATTTTCAAAGTGCCTTAGAGAAAAGGGTAATGTATCTTGAAAAAATTGAAGAAGAAAGAGAAGAGATTTTAGATCACATCACAAGTCACCAGGCCAGGGTAAAAAATATATTCGACCGCAGAGCTCATCATATGAAGGTCATGGTGGAAGATAAAGTGCTATTATGGGATAAATACTAAGAGCCAAGAGGAGCACACGGTAAGTTTGATTCTTTGTGGATAGGTCACTTTAAAATCAGTCAAGTGGTTGGACAAAACACTTTAAAATTAATGTATTCATATGGTACCAAACTTCCCCTATCTTACAATGGGCAAGTCCTCAAACTATATCAACTCTAAGGTGGTCTTTTTTCTTCATGTATATAAGTTTTTGTTGTGTTTTTAGTTGAGTCTTAGTTTTTATTTGTGTGTCAATATTTTCTTCCTATAGGTCAGCTTGGGAAACTAGGATTCTAAGTTCTTTCCTTGTCCCTTACGGTCTAGGTCTCCAGTAAGAGCCAACTGTTACCCATGTATTTTTCTTTGCAGAAAAGCCAACATTCAAGTTTTGTCCATATGCATAGTCATTATTGAACCCTCTTCTTTGAAACTTCATAGTTCAAGTTCAAGAGTTAAAAGAAGTACTAAGAGGTTGGTCACATCAAAGTCTTGTTTTCGGGTCTTGGTTCATTTTAGTAATATGCATTCTTGATTTTAAACTTGAAATTTTGAAAGTTAAAGTTCATAGTTCAAATTTCCTTGTTGAGTCAAGTCTATTATTTTGTTCCATGTCCGTAAGTATCTAGTTTTGAATAATATTTTGAACTTGAACTTGAAATTTTTGAAAGTTAAATTTCATAGTTAAAGTTCATCTTTTCGCATGAGCGACATCAAGCATTTGCTAGGTAGTTGAAGCTAGCTGTTAGCCATCATGCACACAAAGGTACATTATTTAATATTTTAGGAATTAAAGTGAAAATAACAATGATGAAAAATTAATGCACACACATGCCTTAAAGATTGGAGTTGATGGAGAAGCCATAAGTTGTCAACTCAACAACACATCACACACGCAAAAATAATGCATTGTACTCTCTAAATTTTAAGAAAATCATTCTTTTCCATAAGTAACTTGTGTTATTCTATAAAATCATTTTGTACACATTTTTATTAAATCAAAAGGAGGTGGATGTGAGGTAGGATAGACAACAAAGAATTGCATGTAAGAAAAAAAGGTGAGTCAAGAGGCCTTTTTCCCTAAAAATTATTTGTTTCTAGTTTTCTATAGAATTTTGCTTGTTGTTTTTCCTTCGTACATGATACATTCTCTGGAAAATTTCTTTGTAAAATGTCACTTTTTTTCCCTAAGCTTCCGAAGGTAGAGAAAGCCACCCACCTGGTTAGCTCTCTACCAAAAATTACAGACACTTCTCTAGTGAATGTCTAGCTTGTAGAGGTTGTGCAAAGAATTAAAAATGTAGAGGAGGTGTTTATGTCAAGGAAAGTGGCTAGCAGTGGTCTACTCAAAGAGGCTAGATTCCCAACAACAGTTCCTTGTCTAGAGCTGGTACTTGAGTGCGCTAACAGATATGACACTAAAGAAAGGTGTATATGCACAATCTAAGGGAAGCATTCTGGTTAAGATTAGCCATGAAATGGTAATGGATTCCTTAAGTCTTCTACATAAAGAAACATATGAGGCGTGGACCATTGAAGAAGCCAATAGCTAGTTTTCAGCCAACAAGAAAGAATATAGCAACATCATTTCTAAGAATTGGTTGATAAAACCAGAAAAATGAGGTTCTCACTTTCCTAAACCATTGACTATTGAGCATTTTATTAAAGAGGTTAAAGATATGGTGTTATTTTTGAACAAGATCAATGGTAATCCTTATCCTTTCTTTTGGGAGGATTGGATGTACTATTTTATCCAAAAGATCCTAGGAGCAGACAAGTTCATAGAATGGACTGAATTCATTTCTAACAGACTTCGTGAGGATTTGATTAGGGCTGCTAGCATGGTTAATTTCCACATGACTTCATACTTGTTCTATATTATTTCCTATTGTAGAGATTGGAAAGGTCTCCAACATGAGCCTTAGAATGAAGAAATGAAAATATATGAATACTATGTACACTTGTAATACAGCTGAAGCATAGAGGACTTCAAAAGGGTCAATGATGTGTTTCTAACTCATCTGGTTTTTGAGTTGCAAGGTAAAGAAAATCAAAGGCTCTTAGATGAGGAAATTGAATTGGTTTCTATGTATGGTATTCATTTTATTCAATTCCCCAATTTTACTTATCTCAGGGTTGGGGGATTTGAGGGGGAACCCTTGAATTTTCCCAGTTAATGCTTAGACAAATTTATTTTAATGGAAATCTGTAGACAATTAGCTCATTTTGATAAAAATCTTAGAGGAAAGAAAGGTTTGGGAGTAGCCTTCTCAATAGACCTTGGTTACTATCACTGCCACATAGTACAAGATGCCATGACCCTAGAAAAGGAGTTGAAAGATCTGAACCTGAGTTCATATCATGCTAGGCCCAACTTTGACATCAAGGGATTTTCCCAAAGTCATCTGAATCTAGCCCCTACATTTATGCATGAGCTAGAGTTATGAGATTTCTGGGTGGACTATGCTAATGAGTTCGAGGTGCATAAAAGGACTTGATCAAGATTAACATTGGGGAAGATAGTCATTTTAAATCTTGAATTGGACATTGATGGCATTGAATAAAAAGAAGGTGATGAAGTGTTAGATCCCCAGTACATTAAAAAGGTTCAGTGTCTTCCTATTCCATCTATAGATTGGAATAAAAGGGAGGAATATAATCTACAGGCAAGGACCTCCAACGTGATAAAGCACACAAAAAAATGGCTTGAAGGACAAAGAATGACCAAGTCTACATCCAAGAAGCCAACACCTAAAAACAAGTCTACACAGTTGAGTTCTCCCAAAAGCATTTATGTTTCCACTAATCCAATTGTCGAATCCTTTGTTGCAGGTGTGGTAGAAGTTGAACCTGAACCTGAACCCCTTCCAATCAAAGTTCAAGTTTAGTTTCAGTCCTCACTACCTGCTTGGGTCACTCGTTCAAGGAGTAAGAGAAGCAATAAACAACATCTAGATTTGAACATTCTAATAGACCTAGACCCATCAGAAGAGGCAACAAAATTAGAAGAAGATAAGGCTATCAAATAAACCCACACAACAAAGATGGATAATGAAAAAAGGATAGAGGCGAGAGATGGTTAGGATGAATCATTAGCTTTGAAAAATAGTGTAGTAGTCAAAACACCCCAAGCCAAGCCTCATGGAGCATCTAAATGGCTGGAAATGTCAGTAAGAAAGAAAAAGAGCATCGTTCCAGTTCCATTCCCAGTCGAGGACATGGTGAGAAAATATCTTGTGAAACATTAGAAGACTAAGAAGCCAAATATGGAATCTAAGCTATGTTTTAATGAAAATATAGGCCACTGGATGGCTGAAATAGCCAAACCGGCCAAGGACAAAGATGAGAGTGAAATATCTCTCCAAGGTTATGAAATAAAAAATATTGACCTTGGAAAAGGTATGAGGGAGGAAAATATGAAGGTCTTTGAATCAACAAATAAAATATCTCATCAAGAATCTGGAAAGACGTGAAAGATAAGAAATAAATGAAAGAATCTCTAAAACAAATGGCTGAGTGCATACATGTGATTCTGAATCTGGGTCCTCTGCCTATTTCTAAAATCCATGACACACTAGATGTCAAGTCCCCAATCAATCAAAATTTCTTAAATCTGATACAGAGGGACCAGATGATTGCAAAAATATTTGGTGACTGGTTAGATTCTGTGGCCCAGGAGGAAGTAAAACACATACACAATCTAAGTAACACCCATGGGACATCTTCAGGAGTTACTAAAAGGATGGAAACAAAGATTAACTCTTGGAAAGAAGAAAAAGAAGAATGAGAAGAAAAATCAACCTCGATGGAAGAAGTTTAGAGTTACAGACTCAAATAGTTCATAGTGGTAAAACATGTTGTTGTTTTAGATGACAAAGTGTTGTATGTATCCCAGATCTGCATTGAATGGAGGAACATTGTGATAGAGAAAATAATTGATGAAGAAAATGAGTTGTTGAAGGAGATGGAAAACATTAAAGCCATCACACAGGAAGATATGAGTTGCATAGATGTCCAACTGATGGAAAAATGATGAAGGTCCCATAAGGAGAAGTGAAGAGGTGATCACTACTCTATAGGAAAAGATGAATGAGGCTAAAGAATCAAAATCACTCACTAGACGTGATTTTTCAAGAGTAGCTCACATTGAATTGATGTTGATCATCAGAAAAGATCACCTAAACCCACATGAAAATAAAATGGCACAAATCTGGAAGAATAGAGAAGCATGGAAATAATGGATAGCATGCATGAGTGTACTACATTAGAAAATTATCCCCTCTTTTGCAGCAACATATGAGAGTTGGAAGGCTACGCTTCTGGTCTCGATAGTGCCAGAGAAACCCCCTGGATCTGCCACTCTGACAACCAGTTGACCATGAGAAGAATGTTCCAAGGCCGCTAGACCTTTTTCCTTTCATTTTGTCTTATTTCAAGTTAGTTTTTATAATTTCTAAAATAATGACTCCTAGTGGAGTAATTTTTGGTAATGGTTTCAAAAGCCCTGTGTGGCTATATATTGAAAAACTTAAAACTTTGCAAAGGTCGACACTTTAGATATTAGGATTTAGATAATAGAAGTAAATGGAATGTTTTTTTTTTATATACTAGAATGAATGATAAAGACACATAAATCTGTTGGTTTGTGAGGTGGTGTTTTATCTTCTTTTTTGATCAGTTGGTTGAAGAAACAAAAATTGTTTTCTATTTCAGTGGGAATGAAAATGATTTGTGGATGAAATCATATGCAATATTTATTTTTCTCTTTTCAGTGTATTTTGAATTTTCATTTTATAATGGTGAATATCGTTCATTCGAGGAATATCATAGATTAGTTTTAAATAAAATATTTCA
The DNA here is from genome assembly GCA_018584345.1 of Thuja plicata. Taxonomy (NCBI): domain Eukaryota; kingdom Viridiplantae; phylum Streptophyta; class Pinopsida; order Cupressales; family Cupressaceae; genus Thuja; species Thuja plicata. The sequence goes on from MU224516.1 coordinate 1,778,145, forward strand.
TAAGATATATTCGATCTTTCCTACCACGTTCAGACTCATAGTGATGACTGGACGTATGTTGCCTTTCTAGATGCTTTCTGGTTAAAAATTGCATGAATATTTTCCTTTATTTCATTTTAGTTGAGATAAATGCATTATATTTCTAGAGGGAGTTGGACCTATAAATATAGAGAATTGACTGTGAGTGGTTAATTCAACTGTGGTTAATAGTTTTTCTTGCCCATTCGGGTTCAGAATCTATATAAATTATATATTTTTCACAAGGAAAAATCTATTAACTAATAGGTATGAAGATGAAATTTTTGAGATCTGACAGGGGTGGAGAGTTTACATCTAGATAATTTTATGCATACTGTGAAGAGCATGGAATAAATAGATAGATGTCTTCTCTGTGAACCCCGCAATATAATAGAATTGTAGAGAGAAGAAAAATAATAATTCTTGACACTACAAGGACAGTGATGATTGAAGGAAATATTTCGCACATCTATTGGAGAGAATTTGTTAGAAATGATGTTATATAATTAACTAAGTTAAAATAAAGCATGGTACTGGTAAGTCTCCTTATGAGATTTGGCATGGTCATATTCCTACTGTGAAATATTTCAGAATCTTTAGAAGCAAATGTTACATTAAAAGAGATGAAGATTTAGGAAATTTTAATCCTAGAAGCGATGAAGGAATATTTCTTGGTTATTCTACAAAGAGAAAAGAATACACATGTTACAATCATAGATTGAGAAAGATAATTGAGAGTGCTAATGTGAAATTGGATGAAATTTTTCAGAAAATAATTAGATCTTGCAGTTATGAATCAAATGAAGAAGAGGGAAGTCAAATTGTGCGAGCATAGAATCAGAATGGCTCGATAAAATAAAATGAAGAATTTGGAAATGAGGAAGAGTTGGAAAAAAAGAGTAAGATACAAATACAAATCCAAAGACTCCAAGGTATGTAAAGCTAAATAATTTAGAGAATTAGATTATTGGTGATAGAAACAAAGGTGTTTGAACTAGAGGAAGAATTGCTAGATATGAAATTTGTTTCATTTCTAAGATTGAACTTAAAGATGTTGATGAATCATGCAAAGATGAAAGTTGGCTCAACGCTATGGAAGAAGAATTGGAACAAATTTAAAAGAATAAGACATTGATTCTTATTCTTAGACATATGGACAATAATGTGATTAGTACTAAATGGGTATTTAGAAACAAATTGAATGAGGATGGTGAAGTGACTCAGAACAAAGATAGACTTGTCTATAAGGGATATTCTTAGATGAAAGGTATTGATCTTGAGGATAATTTTTCTCCTGTTACTAGAATTGAAGTTGTTCGAATATTTCTTGCATATGCTACTTACAAAAATTTCAAAGTATATCAGATGGATGTTAAGTTTACATTCTTGAAAGGGGTCTTAAGGGGTACTAGGACATATTAATGTGTTCTAGGATCCTTTATGAACATTTATGAACCCTATATCTACATCTTAGGGGTCCTAAGGGTTGTTAAGGGGTGGTAGGACACATTAATGTGTCATAGGACCCCTTAAGACCCCTTAGGACCCATTACCATACAATAATGTATGGAAAGGGGTTGTAAGGGGTCTTAAGGGGTCCTAGGACACATTAATGTGTCTTAGGACTCCTTATAACCCTTTACAACCCCTCTCTCTATATTAGGAGTTGTAAGGGTTGTTAAGGTCTCCTAAGACACATTAATGTGTCCTAGGACCCCTTAGAAACCCTTATGACCCTTAAGATGTAGAGAGAGGGGTTGTAAAGGGTCATACGAGGTCCTAGGATACATTAATGTATCCTTAAGACCCCTTACAACCTATTAGGATCCCTTACCATACATTAATTTATGGTAAGGGGTCATAAGGGGTCCTAGGACACATTAATGTGTCTTAGGACCCCATACCATACACTAATGTATGTTAAGAGATTGTAAGGGATCATAAGGTATCCTAGGACAAATTAATATGTCCTAGGATCCCTTACCATATATATTAATGTATGGAAAGGGGTCCTAAGGGGTCTTAAGGGATCCTAGGAAAATGTGTCCTAGGACCCCTTAACAACCCTTACAACCCCTAATATGTAGAGAGAGTGGTCCTAAAGTTTTATAAGGGTTCCTAAGACTATTTATGTGTCCTATGACCCCTTAATACCCCTTAGGAACCCTTACCATACATTATTTTTATGGTAAGGGGTCCTAAGGGGTCTTAAGGGGTCCTTTGACACATTAATGTGTCCTAAGACTCCTTAAAAACCCTTATAACCCCTAAGATATAGAGAGGGGTCACAAAGGGTCATAAGGGATCCTAGGACACATTAATGTGTCATAGGACCACTTAAGACCCCTTACAATCACTTATGACCCCTTACCATACATTAATTTATAGTAATGGGTCTTAAGGGGTCTTAAGGGGTTCTAAGACAAATTATCATGTCCTAGGACCTCTTATGATTCCTTAGAATCCCATACCATACACTAATGTATGGTAAGGGGTCATAAGGGGTTGTAAGGGGTCATATGACACATTAATGTGTCCTAGGACCCCTCATAAACCATAATATGTATGGTAAGGGGTCTTGAAAGGTCTTAAGGGGTCATAAGGGGTACTAGGACACATTAATGTATCCTAGGACCCCTTATGACCCTTTATGGACCATATCTCTACATCTTAAGGGTCTTAAGGGTTATTAAGGGGTCATAGGACACATTAATGTGTCATAGTACCCCTCAGGACCCCTTAGGACCTCTTACATACACTCATGTATGGTAAGAGGTTGTAAGGGGTCTTAGGACACATTAATGTGTCTTAGGACCCCTTATGATCATTTAAGACCCCTCTTTCTACATATTTGGGCTTTTAAGGGTTGTTAAGGGGTCCTAGGACATAAGGACACCTTAAGACCCATTACGACCCCTTACCATACACTAATTTATGGTAAGGGGTCCTAAGGGATAGTAAGGGATCTTAAGGGGTCCTAGGACACAATAATGTGTTCTAGGACCCCTTAGGATCCCTTACCATACACTAATGTATGGTAAGGGGTCCTAAAACACATTAATATGTTCTAGTACCCCTTATGACTCCTTATGGCCATTTAGGAGCCCTAAGATGTATGGTAAGGGGTCCTATGACACATTAATATGTCCTAGGACCCATTAAGACACCTTAGGACCCCTTACCACATAGCAATATATGGTAAGGGGTCCTAAGGGGTCATAAGGGGTCTTAAGGTTTCCTAGAATACATTAATGTGTTGTAGGACCCCTTATGATCCTTTATGATTCCTCTCTCTATATCTTAGGTTTTTATAAGGGTTTTTAAGGTGTCCTAGTACACATTCATGTGTCCTAGGACCCATTAATTTCCATTAGGACCCCTTACCATAGAAAAATGTATGGTAAGGGGTTTTAAAGGGTCTTAAGGGGTCCTATGAAACATTTTAATGTGTCCTAAGATCCATAATCACCCCTTTGGACCCTTTAGGACCCCTAAGATGTGTTGTAAGGGGTCCTAAGAAAGATTAATTTGTCCTAGGAAGCCTTATGACCCTTTATGATCCGTAAATCTACATCTTAAGGGTTCTAAGGGTTGTTAAAGGGTCCTAAGATACATTAATGTGTCATAGGACCCCTTACCATACAATAATGTATGGTAAAGGGTCTTACGGGGTCCTAGGACACATTAATGTGTGTTAGGACCCCTTATGACCCTTTAGGACCCCTCTCTATGTATCTTAGGGGTTGTAAGGTTTGTTAAGGGGTCTTAGGACACATTAATATGTCCTAGGACCCCTTAATACCCCTTAGGACCCCTTACCATACACTAATATATGGTAAGGGTTCCTAAGGACTTGTTAGGGGCCCTAGGATACATTAATGTGTCCTACAACCCCTTAGGATGCCCCCCCCCCCCCNCCCCTTAGGATGCCCCCCCCCCCTCTCTCTCTCTCTGAGGCATTTCCTCAATATTAGAATTATTGGCCATCATGGGATAAGATAACTAAACTAAACTTCATAAAATAAATAATAGCAAGGATTCCATTATGTGATAGAATTAGGGATATTTTCAAGATTTATAATGGAGAACCCACCCCTAAAGAGTATGATATTGTACTTTCCAAATGTAAAAAGTGAAACTTCCTATGGGTCTATCTAGATCAGCTGGCTCTGATGGAACCTCATGAAATGGAGCATGTGTTAGGATATGATCTTGGCCACACACATGGCTCTTCTTCTAGGACTAAGCATATACACTCACTTGGAAATTCTTTCCAAGTAGAAATTCTAGGATACCATATTTCTTTTTTGACGCCAATTTATTTAAAGGGGATAAATGTCCTTTCTTTGTTCTCTAGAATTGGGGGTGCATAATTTTCTTTACATCATTTGGTTATACCACTCAATTATGTTGTATCTACAAAAATTTGCAAACAAAATAAGCGTATCCTTAGAAGCTGGTGGGAAAAAATACATCAAAAGGGTCGACTAATTGAGGTGGGAGATGTGAAGAATCTAACAGTAGAAAGACTTGATGAAATGCTTATCTCAATTAGAGATTTTGATCTCATAATAGGTGGAAGCCCCTGTAATAATCTGCCAGCCAATAATAAGTGCACTAGGCATGGACTAGATGAAAATCAATCTTCTATTTTCTATGAATTGCCAAGGATTCTGAAATATGTAAGGGGTGTGCAACGCATTCAATCCTAACTTGACACAATAATATCATTATCAAAGGTGTAACAAAATTTTACAATAGTTTAATACAAACCCTTTGCAGTCACTTATTTTGATTCCAATATATCTCTCTCTCTATCCTTCTCCTATTCTTACATTGGGCATACACCCTATGTAAAACAATGAAAGTAAAATATTGCATCAAATGCAACAACATTTTCACATATATAGGGTGTGCACCCTATACAAAGTGCCCCCTTTTAATTGCATTGGGATCCACTAAGACTAAGGCTTATATTTTCCTTGGGAATCCAACCCAATGACTTAGAGGATTCAAACAAGTCTGAGACAAGTTTTCCAACAAACATACAAAAAAACACATTTTTTGTGTGTGCTCCCCATTAGGTTTGCACATAGTTCAACAAAAACAAAATCAAAATACATGATGTTATAGACCTCCCTATCTAACCATATAATTTATTTTGAATTCAGATTAAGTTAAGCTTTTCATCTCTAATTTCTTTTGTAAGTATGTCTGATTTTTGTCAAAAACCAATGTGTAGTATTTTGGGCTTAGATTTTGGCTCATTCATAAAAGTTTGAAATAAGTTACTTTTTTAGAAACTAGACTCCATTATATACACTTTAAAAAGAAGTTTTGATTTTTGGTTAGCTTTCAATGATTTCTAGAGGGATCACACACAAATTTCCCATTTTTTGGATGTGTCCACTTTGAAAATTTGTAAAAATAATACATTCATCAAAAAATTAGTAGAAAAATCTGGGATAAACTAAGCGGTATTAGCTAACTTTTCACTGGAGCGATTTGAAAAATTCAAAAAATAGTTAACATTTTAGATGAGCACACCAGACATTGTTATATTTTTTCCGACCAATTTTTGTTCTCCCCCTTTTTGAGGGCCTTAATTTCCACAATTTTCAAAATAAATTAGTATTTTAGAATCTATTTTTGTAGTACTAAAACTCTTGTTGTTATCGTATCTTGAAATTTTGAGTCTAGCTATCTTCAATTTCTTGTCAAAGTTCAGAGTTTTCTAATTTCAAAAAAAGTGACATCTTATACCCCTTTTTGGTCCCCCATCTTTGTCCACTTACCCATTTGAATATCTCTTTCATTTCCTTTTGTATGGGTGTTATAACATTTATTCCTACCAATATCATTTCAATTAGGAGAAGTTATAGACTTATAGGTTCTTTTGACCCTAAGTCTTTTTTGTTTCCTAGAAATCTTGATGAAACAAACATGCACACTAATGGCATTCCCACTATTTTTGATAATCCTTCTTCCCACTCTTCTCATGATGAATATGAGATCTTAAGAGTGTCTCCTACCCAAATGTACAATCTTTCTTGTGATTTTGAAAAAATTGAGCAATGGTTAGATCAAGAACATTCTAGTTTGAAAGCCATCTCTTTAGTAGAGACAATGAGCAAGATGATTCAAAATGATGAGAATGGTGTTGATTTTTTGTATAATATTTCATATATTATCCATAATAATATTAAGAATGTTAATATTATGCTCAAGATCCTAGTTTAAATCAACCTAACACTAGTGTCGAGCCTTCTATTCCTATTCCTACTTCATTTCCTAGTGTTTCTTCTTATGCTCCACCAATCATGACTACATCTGCTTCAATCATTAATCCTACACATGCTATTCTTGGAAGTATTCTTGGTCCTATGATTCCTCCTCCTTCAAATGTTCCATGTGTTTCCCAAATTTCATCCATACCTACCTACAACAATGTTTCATTTTCATACTCAAATGTTCCTTCCATTTCTCATAATGTTCCAAACCTTTCACACGTGTCTCATGAAAACCTTTCCACTAAATCCACTATAAATATTCTTTCTCAAACTATGTCATCCTTGCAACAACAAATTTCACCAATGAGGAAATCCAAATTTAATATTCCTACTTGTGACATTGCTATCCTTTTTTCCTTAGACATGTTCATGTAATTATCTCTCGATACATGGAAATACCTCACTTAGAGACTTATACTAGTAAAGATGATCCCTTGAGTCATGTGAAGACTTTTCAAACATTACATAGTAACTTTTCTCATGATCATAAACTCATGGATTAACTTTTTACTAGAACATTTAGAGATAAATCCTTGCAATGGTATTGTTTTTTACCACCTTATTCCATTGATTCTTTTCAAAAGATTTCTAATGCTTTCATTCAACAGTTTCAAAATAATATTGGTCATAAGAGTTTTTTGACTAATTTAATTCATTGTAAACAAGGTGTTAAAGAGAAAGTGACTAATTTCATTGGTAAATTTAAACATTTTCATGCTCAAAATTCTTATTATGTGCCTAATATTGTTGTGCAATGTATTTTCATTACTAATTTACAAAAAGACATTATAGATAAGATATTTGTTTCTAAATTCTCTTCCTTTACTTAATTGTGTGTAGCGCTTCATAATTATAAACTTCAAGTGAGTCAATTTGAGAGCACCATTCTGATGGCTTTGGGTAATAAAAGTGATGTTGCATCCCAAACTTTTCAAAAGTTTCAAAAACCTAAAGGCTCCATCAAGATCAACAATTCATCAAACAACATTGACACACAAGTGGAAACAAAATCTAAAGGTGTGGCTCCTTTTTCATCTATTTGAAAACCTTCTCATAATTTTACAACTTTTTTGAATGTTTTCATAATGTGATGTTGAAGTTTATTAATTCTAATGTTTTAATACTTCCTCCCATTAAACCAATTTATCCTTCAAAAAAAATCAAACATAAATTTTGATCCCAAATCTTTTGTCCAATACCATCATCAAGCTTGTCATGGTACTAAGAAATGTTTTTGTTTTAAATCTATTATCCAAGACCTTATTGATTCTAATTCTATATCGATTAAGGGTGTTAATGATCAAGAAAATAATATGTTTCCCCTCAAACAAAACTTGAAAATTTATACCAATCCCTTACCTTCCCATTCTACCAATACCTTTGAGTCTAACCATTCATTGCCTTCTTCTTCCACCAATTTTTTTGACTCTCCTACTATTGTGAACTATGATGGTGATTTTACCAAGGCCAAAAAATATTTAAACCTTATTGATCATTCCAAACTTTAATCCAAACCTACACCTAAGATTTGCATTAAATTTTATCCTAAGGAGCCAATTAAGGCACATGATGGTCCTCTTTATATTGTTTAAAATATTAATGGCCTTCCCTCTCATGGATTCCTTATAGATCCTACTTGCATGGTGAATGCAATAAATAAAGAACATCTTTACACAAGACACTTCTAGCAAGACTCCTATGAAAAATCTGTTAGAATAGTCCCAAAGGATAACTGAGAGGGGGGGGGGGGGTGAATTAGTTATCAGTTAATTTAGTCCTTTTTACT
>MU224516.1:1791575-1804767 GCA_018584345.1 Thuja plicata
TCTCAAATCCAATGCACTGTAGATGTGTTATCATTTTGTTTTTCCAATCCAAATAATTCTCTCCATCGAACTTAGGGCTTTCTTTTCTGAAGTAAGACATCTGATCTACCTTAAGCTGTTAGGCTTCCTCTCCAAGGCACTTGGCTCTGATACCAATTGTTAGAATAGTACCAAAGGATAACTGAGAGGGGGGGGTGAATCAGTTAGCAATTACTTTAGTCCTTTTTACTTCTTTAACTTTAGTATACAATAAAGTAAATGCATAATCAGATAACACAGTACTCAACACATAATTTGATTACGGGGAAACCAAATGGTAAAAACCCCAGTGGGAATTAGCACCCACAATAAACTATACTTGTTTGTAGTAATCCATATTAGAAGATATTTCAACCCTGTTAGGAGTTGTACAATACAATGCAATAAGTATAGTGACCTTGTTAAGGGTCGGACCCTGTTAGGAGTCTTTTACAAATAACGCTATTAGGGGTGGTGGACTCACTATCCAAAAGCTCACTACTTGATGGTGAAGGCTACAACCTTCTGTATAACAGATATGCACTATATTTTATGATGAACTATAGAGTAGAATTGATATCTTGATCAGTTCTAGTGTATTACAATCTTTCACTTCTTCTTCACATAGATCCTTGATGAATGAACCAACTCTGATAATCTGCTCTGTACATCTTTCTTTTCTTTTCGTATCATTCACACTTGGTGTATTACAATTGAACTGGTATAAGTATCTTCTCCAAATTAGAAGGTCATGTCAACTCTGAGCAACACTTCATCAATATCTTAGTTGGCTTAACTAAGCATGCAAACAATATTAAGTCCGCGCAAGTCAATGCTGAACAGACATGACGCTTCACTGAGTCGGCCTCACCAAATTAACCATAACTTTGCAATCATCTTGAAACATGTTTGGAACCTTTAGATTTATATCATCAACTCATAATTAATCATGCATATACACACGCATATCCTAAAGATAGGCACAACTCATGAGACATGTTATATACGTCATCCCTAAACCGTTATACATCCAGAATTCTAACTGCTAATAACAGAATTGCATAACTTTACTGAAACATCGTATCTGGGTCTGTGTGTATGAACATGACATAATAAACATGTCAAAAACATATATCTATCCACACAAGTCTTCATGTCATCATTCACATAAGTTCATACAGAATTACTATTGTGTATTATATGTTGTCATCAATGACAAACATACAATCAATCAACTGCTCTGAATCAAATCTCCAAAAAAATTAGATGTGATGATTAAGAATTTTAATGGTTTCTCTTGTCTCACCCATGGTTCCATTACCTTTACCATTGAAGTTGGAAAGAAATCCTTAAATGTCACCTTTTTTGTCACCCCAACTTTCAATAAATTCCAAGTTAGACTTGGCCTTCCTTGGCTCACTTCCATGAAAGCTATAGTCTCTCATATCCATAAGTGTTTCAAATTTCCCCATGATGGAGAAATCATCATGATTAATCATAGTCTCTATCAACCTTTAAATAGTCATGGAAAATTTGACCTTGACTTCTTTTGGCCTAGAATGCCCCAACCAATTCAACCTTGAAAAGTTGATTTCTTCATATCATATCAAAAATTCATAGACAAAAAGACTTGTGAACTCGGCAATTTTATAGTTCCATCTCCTTGCCCCTAACCTAGAATTATTCCTACACCTTCCATACCTCTTATTTATGCTTTGGTTCCACCTCCTATGTCTTAAAAACACCCTACAAATTCTATCTCTCAACCTAGTGTGGTTCCTTCTATTCTTTCCCCCAAAGGAGAAAAGGACCTGATGTTGATTGATCTTAAACCACCTTAAGTTTCAAAAAAACCAAACATAACTATTGTTCCTATGACTGTCATTGTAGACATTGTGCTAGGGCCCATGAGCTTTCTTCAAAAAATATTTCCTCCCCTAAGACACCTTCTGATTCTTTGTTCCCCTTTGACCAACCTATGCATAGCCCAAGGGAGTAAGTTAATCTAAATAAGATGAAATTACATAAACATGATGATTCTATTCATATTCAAGATTCTCTTGTGATTAATTTGGATGAAGAAGATACTCTTGATGATGGTGATTTAAATGTTTCTAATGAAAGTGATGTTCATGTTATAAATTCTAATGATATGTATGAGCTTACTGAAGTTCATCATTATTTACCTGTTATATTTGAAAAATAATTATCTCTTTCTCCTAGTGAAAAACAAAGTGACTCATCATTAGATCATGGTCCTTGTTTTAAACTTGTGATAGATCCATCTACCATTCTCTATGTTACACCTCTTGTGTATTGTCCACCGTACCTAAATAATACAAACTTAGATGGGGGTCAGGAAATATGCTTAACTAGATCCTCTTGTATGGTGGATTATTTTGTCTATTTTCTTGTTGTGTTATACTTCTCTCGTGATGTGCTACTTGTTATATATTATGTTTAGATTTCTTTAAATGACCCTTGTTGTGCCATTGATACAAGGTGATAAAGGAATCAACCTATTTTAACATTCCTCTGTTTGTATCTCATTTCTTCTATATGTCATATATATATTAAGTCATACATCTTCTATTATTTGTAAATGTGCCTTTATGTTGTTTGATTGGGGATGATGCAAAGTGATAGCTACCACTCTTTTTGGTATCCACAAGGACAACCCAAAAAGGCTCTTCTTTATATCTCTTATGTGATCTTTTTCCATCGTGCTCATATTTTTTATATCTTTGGGGGATGAGGCCAATTAATTTTGATATAATTCTTTATATACATGAGTTATCATATGGTCATACTAACCCAAATTTAGTAGATCCCTTTTGTGCTCTCTTTTCATGTTTTTCATTTCCCTTATTTTTTCCTTTCTTGGGGGCATATCATAGTGGAAATATATTTTTGGGGTGCATGTATGCTCCATTAAAGTCATTTCTCTCATTAAGATGTTTGCAATCACTTTAACATGTTGGTATACACTCCGCTCCTTGTTTCACTTTTTTCACACACACACAATGATTCTATGAAATCTCTTATGTGGATGGATAAGGAGACAAATTTTTCCTTGGATTCATCCTTACATTACATTATATAGCTTGTGCATTATTCATTGGACCCCTTTTTAAAGACAATGATTTCCTTAAGGACTCATCCTCCTTTTCTAGATCCATTTGGAAACTATGTTTCCGTAGGACTGATCTCTTTTCTAGATCTCTAAATGAAGGCAATTATTTCCTTAAGGAAAGATCCTCTTTTGGTGGATTTCCTAGTGGAAAATGCTTCACGTGTTTATCCTTTTTCAATAGGTTGAATAGCATCACATGGTTTTCTAGACCTGCAATTCCACCTATTGTAGCTTCACATGGCTCATTGGAAGTCAAAACCTTACTAGGCTATTTTTTCATCTCTCTCTCTCTCTCTCTCTCTCTCTCTCTCTGTGTGTGTGTGTGTGTGTGTGTGTGTGTGTGTGTATGAGTGTTGTATCTTTTATCTTGGATTTGGATTTGATGAGGACCTAAGTTAGTTGGGGGATTGGTGTCTCCTTGACCTTGATATAAAAAAATCATATACATTGATTGGTTTGTCTCATCCTCTCACTAAAGTGGGTGCTAAATGTATCGTCCTAAATTGTAAGAACCTATAATTAGATTCTCAATTAGGACCCATTTTAGTGCTTTCAGGATTTCATGTTCATTATAATTGATCCATAAACCTTCCTTCTACATTTACAACATTTAAAACTTCTTTTCCTACTTCCCAGGCTTCCATTTAAATTTGGGCCTCTTCGCTGATGTTTGTCTCCAAGTTTGATTGAGGTCCTGTCTAGCGGGCATTAATGTTATTTTTCTATCTTTATTGACCTCCTTCAAATTTTGAACCCTAAAATATTATGAGAGGTATAAAAATGATCTATATCACCTCATTTTGGTAATAAAGCTCAAGATTTGCAAGCTATAGGTGAAATTTCAAGAATAATTCAAGCATTTAAGATCATGTTTTTGAGCATTTGAGACATTTTTTAAGGAAATATTCTCAATTGTATCTAGTTATCTCCCATGATATAAAGTAGAGAAGTTCTTAATAAATCAAGAAGATCCTGTGTACATCTACATACTTTCTTTCATTTATTCTTCAAGGCAAGAGAGTATCAAGAATAAAAACATTGAAAATCTTTTAGGAGTATTTATGGATATATGAATTTGTGAGAGGAATTCTTGATTTTAATTTAAAGTCAACATACAACTACATTAAATAAATCATCTTCATAGACATCACTATCTCAATATCAGTTTATGAAGGTATATACATTTACAAGGTAGACCTAATATTTTCCTTTACATTTACATGCTTTACATTTATGCAATTTCAATTTCATTTGAAGGTTAATTACTAAACTATAGTTTGACCAAGGAAAACTCCTTTCAACCCAAAATTTTCCCATTTTGGTGTGTTCAAGAATAGGTGATGAACCTACCATTGTAGATCTAGAAAGTATAGGACCTGATGGATAGTCAAAAATTTGGATCATCAAAAAGTACTGGAAAAATGACATCCCAGGTGACCTCTTCCCAAGAATATTATGTTGTAGATGACCTATTCCCTATATTTGAGCTCTAGAATTGAATCAAAGTTTAGTACAATAGTCTTCTTATTGTTTTGAGTGCTCGCAGGTTACTGTCTTTTTTTTTGTTAGTTTGTGTAACTTATAAGTTGTTAAATTGGCTTATTTTGTCTTCTACTTTACATCATCTAATCATATTCCTTAAATCTAACTTACCCTAATACATTATTTTGGAGGATCATGACACCCTCTTGGTGCTTAAGTCCTATTTAAGCCTATTGGATCATCTTCCTTTTGATTGTGCATTAGTAAAAGGAGGACAATCCAACCCCCCTCACACTTCATCTCTCCCCTTTTTTATTATACAAGTAGTATAAATAATTCCATCACACGAGCCCGAGCCATCTCCAGCTACACACCGGGACCAAATGACTTTGAAGTATAAGATAATTTACAAAGATATGAAGAGTTATTGGCAACGAATGTTGATGATGATAAGGTGTCTCTAGACACTGTCATTTTCTATGTTTTCAGTTATGCATTATGTAATTTTGTTTTTAAAAATTTCATGCAATTTGTAAAATTATAATTACATGTAAGAATAGTACAAGTCCAAGGTTAAATATGACTCTATTGTTTAAGTCAAAAGAATTTCCCTTTTTTTATCATAAGCTCTCCTCTCTATATATGAGAGGGATATTTTTTAAATATCATCTTTTAACATATGCAACAAATATGTATCAGTTTGTAGAGCTTGTTAAGACTTTGATTTTGAAGTTTACATGACATTTTAATAAATAAATGAAATAAGTTGCATTCAATATTGGTGTTGAATCAAACTGTTATGTGACCATAATGTTCTTATATATTTATTGTTACATTATCTTGAGTTGATTGAGGATATTATGGTGTTGATAATTTTTCTAAGAGATACTCAAATTAGATTTTTGTAAGATTTTAGTTGCACTATTGAATTTGGAAGTTGTGTTAAGTATTTAAACTATAATTAACTTGGAACCTTTGAGCTACTATTATATTATACATTTATGTGATTGAGTTGTAGTGTATGTTAAAGACTTTGAGTTGCACATACACCTCATCTTTGTTCCTAAATTTGCATAAGAAGTAACAATAGTCTTTGTGCTTTTGTGGGCTTCTTGGTTACTTAAGTCTACTAGTATAATCTCTCTTAGTTATTCTTATGTTTAACTATATTGTATATCAAAATTATCACTTCAATTGATACTTTGTGGTGAAATACATTAGTGTTTCGGGATTATATTTTAATTTTATTGTAAAAAGAGAACATCTATTCTGAAAGAAGAGAATATAATGAATGTCACACCCTATTATATAAATAAACTAAGTTAAGTGATACTAGTGTTTACTATCAATAATAAGGGAGCCTCCTCATTATAAGAGGAGAGATTTGATCCCATTACACTATGATTGAAATAACTATTTTTTAATCAATTAATTTAAGTTGATTACAAAATATTCACCCAATAATTTTGGCAACTCTGATAAAGATATGAATATGCATCCAAAAGACTCACGTTTTATTTGAAGTATACCAATATATTATTGTTTTAGCTTATTATATTGTTTTTTAAAAGTATTATAGTATCTCTAAAGAACAAGGTGGGTTTGTTGCTGAAATAAAAATTCTCGATGAGATTATCACAACAATAGAAGTTGTGCATTCTATGGAAGCCTCTAAGTAGAAGGCTTGGATATACCCAAAGTGTATGATAGGGTCGAATGAAAATTATTGCATAAAATGATCACTGCCTTTGGTTTTGGAATTACATGGAACAACTGGGGAATGAGTTGCATCACTTCCTCCTCTTTTTCCATGCTCATTAATAGTGTGCTCATAGAGTTATTTGGCACCTATAGAGGTCTTTGGAAAGGTGATCACCTCTCCCCATTCTTATTCATTTTAATGGATGAAGGGTTGGGAAATTTTATTAATTCTAGGGTTATGTAAGGATTGACTCAGGGATGAGATTGGGTTCATGGAATTTCTCCTTCTCATCTCCAATTTATGGATGACATTTCTTTAATGGATGTTTCTAGAATTTACTAGGCTACCAATTTTAGAAAAGCTTTGGATATTTATTTGAAAGCCTCTAGAAAAAAGATTAATGAAGAGAAATCATATATGTTTTTATTTAATACTATTTTTCTCATTCAAGCCAGGATTGCTAGGATTTTGAGGTTTAAAATTGGAATTCTTCCTTTTGTCTATCTTGGAGTTCCTCTTTCAACATGTCGCTTGCCTAGGGGAATCTAGCAAGAAATTTTGAATAAGCTTCAACATAAGGTTAATCATTGGAATAATAGATGGTTCTCATTAATAGAGAGTGACTATGTTGAATTTAGAGATCTAGGCTCTTCCTATTTACACATATTTTGTGCAAAAAACCCTTAGAAGCTTCATTAAGGAATTTGATGCCCTTTGTAGGAAATTCTTATGGATAGGTAACCTTCTCTCTTAAAAGTGGAGTTTATTTAAATGAGACTATGTTTGTAGATGAAATAATGATGATGGTCTTGGTTTATGACAAGATGACATGAATGGTCATGTTTTAGATGCAAATATCTTTTAAATATGTTGTACTAGCCAAGATTCAAGGATGAGACAAAATCCTCAATGTAAAATATTTAAGGGGAGTTGAAGGAAAGGATATTCCCCACCATAATCTGGCAAGTAGTACATCAATAATTTGGAAAACGCTTAAGAGACTAGTGTATTTTGTAAAGAATGGTATTTTCTATATTTGTAATAAGGTTGTTGAAGATTTTTTATAGAAGGTCTCTTGGGATGGATTCCCTTATATTATCTCTCAATTTCTTCATTTGCAATATCTTTGCAATAGTTTTCTTGAAGTTGGTTTGGGTAGAGTGGATGGTTTTAAATTTACCTAGAGGATCAATGGAGGATAGGGAGGATTTTCTAGAATCTTGGTTGGTAGAATGTGCAAGTCACTCAAAGGAACATTTATTCTTGCCTAAGGTGCTAGTACAAAGGGTAATTTTATGGTGGCTTTAGGATATCAAGAGCTAGATAAGTTGAACTTTGGAGGGGTGAATATTCCTTGGTGAAAGAAGGTTTGAAATAGGTGGGATTACCATAAGTGTAAGTTTTTCTTATGGTTTTTTGTATAGAATAGATGCCTCACTTGGGATAGTATTCAGAAGAGAGGGTCCCAGGGGCCTTTTATTTGTGCCCTGTGTAATAAAAGTGAAGAGACTAGCTCTCATTTCTTTTTCCAGTGTGCATTCCCTAATGAAATATGGAACTGGTGGTGGGGAGTTTGGAAGAATGATTGTGTTCATGCCAACTCTTGGTTGATTTCTGGAATAGTCTTGGTTGACCCCCTACTAAGACTTCCTTCATCCATGTGGCATGGTATATTGGGCCCTATTTCATTATTTAGAAACTATGGTTAGAAATAAATTGTATCATTTTTCAGGATAAGAAGAAGTTGGTGCAGCAAGTGTGACCTTGTGAGTTACTCACATCATACATAAAAATATAATGGCTAAGTGTGATATTTATGAGGAAATAGAACTTGGAGACTTGCAAGTTTTCCATAATTTGAATATTTTTGGTGAGAACTTTAGAGATGAATTTTTCAAATGACAACAGGTAACGTGTCAACATACAAAATAGAAGGCTCAATGGGATAGAAAGTGGCACCCCCATCTCTGGGGACCCTTAAGATTAATATTGATGGGTCTTCTATAGGAAATCCTGAGCGTGCAAGAGTTGGAGGAGTTTGCAAGGATAAATTTATTAGTGTTATTTTATTCTTATCTATGTATAAGGGCTTGCAGACCAGTAACTACATGGAGGTTCTTGTTATTATCCCAGCACTAGATAGAGTGTGTTCTCTTGGATGGAGCAAGATTATTTATGTGTCTAATTCCCAAGTTGTTGTAGATATGTTCAATAAGTAGAGGATGGATGAAGTTGATTGGAATCTAGTTGTGGTGGGCCGATAGATTTTAGTTTGAAAGACTCCCTAGAGTTAGTTTCCTTTTGTTATGTTCCTTTTGAGTGGAATAGGGCAATAGATTGTTTGACTAAGTGGGATTTTGAATGATTGGATGGGTGGAATGCTATATATTGAGGTCAATTGCCCCTTGCGTACACTAAAGATCTTGAGAATATTGTTAGGGAAGACACGACGGGCTAGTGGTGGCCCTTGAGGGGTCACTCTTTGTTAGTGTTCCTGATTGTAATCTCTATTTTGGGCTTGTGAGCCCTTTACTTTGTACCATTATTTCTAATTTAATAAACTTTTACCCCTCTTTTAAAAAAAAAAAGAATTATAAAAAGAATTTTAAATTTAATTATTAAAAAAAATATAAAAATAAAATTAAAAAACTATATGTACATTAAACACTATTTATTAAAAAAACTAATATAAATTTAAATTAAATTAAATTTAAAACTTTATTTAAACAATTTTCAAAATTTCCCTTTTATTAAATAAATTCTATGGCCTTTATAGCTACAACTTACATGTTTATTTTGATTTTGATTTTATTTTATTTTATCATGAATGATATGTAGTGTGCTTATTTTGAATGATTTAAATTATTTTTTATTTAGGCACTTTTAATTATGTCGGAAGGTGTGTTAACACACATAATCAACGGAAGAATGTTCGTCAATAAAAACTCCATACAATTTAAATTGACACTATCTACTTTTTATATATAAATAATTTAATTCATTTGTTTATTTTAAATTTAAATTTTAAATTTTAAAAAATGTTATATTATTTTATTAATATTGGAAAACTAGGTTATAAGATATCCTTTAAATAAGAGGATTTTTAAAAATATTATGTAATAAAATATCATTCAACATATACGATATCTTATGCACATCCATTTAAACAAGTGTCATGTAGTGGCGAGTCCTTGCTGATAATATTGTAATAGAAGTAATAAATATAAAGATTAAGAACAATTATTTCAATTAGTTAAATTGTTTAGTAAGTTTTATGAAAGAAATCATAAATTTAAAATTATATAATTTAGAAATAGAAATTTGGTTGGTAAATAAAATATTTTAAAATTGTTTAGTAAAGCTGTATGAAAGAAATCATAAATTTAAAGTTATATAGTGTAGAAATAAAAATTTGGTTAGTAAATGCAGGGCGTAAGGTAAATTTACTGTGGAAAGCTAACTGTGGTATGTGCAGTAAGGTAGAAGATTGTTCTAATTTTGCAGGGTTAAGAAGGATGAATGACATAGATGAAAAGTTTGAAGATTTAGACACATTTTGAACCTCTGTCACTTGAGTACAATGTAATTATCATATATGTACTATATATTTGTTGTAACCTCAAGTCTGATTAGACTGAGGATATATCCTAAGGGATGTATGTAAATATGAGTAGAAAATATATTTGTATATGAGGGGATATGTACTCATTTGAAATTAATCTCATAACAGAATAATGAAAGATGTAATTTATTTATGAGCAAGACTTTTAGTCTCGGGCAATACCGGAGGTTTTTCTTTCCTCCATTCTTTTCCTCTAGTGCCCACATTGAACGAAGGTGTAAAAACAAATTATATTATTAATAAAAATATCAAGGCCTTGGCCGATTATCAAGAAAAATAAAAAAATGTTAGTAAATAAATTATTTATGCAACATCAATTTAATAGCAAGCAAGAGAATAATTTTTGATAATAAATTTTATTAAACCATAATTATTGTAGCCACATAATGGAAACTACCTATTGTAATGAATGAATTTTCTATATAGGTGATATATAAATTATGACAACAATTTAAAAGTACAAAAAATTAAAAAATTAATATGAATATAATAGTAAATAAATAAATTTAATAATTCTTAACTAATTTAATATTAAATAATTAAAATATATTCTAATAAAAAATGTTTTCTACAAAATAATAAATAAAATAAAATATATATTTTTTGAAATAAGGTGGCGGAGCCACTTAATATATTATTATATTAATATAACTGGTTCAAAGAGCTCCCGAGAAAAGAACTAGAAAGAAAAACTTTGATCCTTTCTCGTTAATACAAATAGAGAGTATGAAGTTTGAATACCTAGAAAAACTAAAATTCCCCCCACTAGTCGTAGCTAGATACAATAGATAATCGACGATCCCTCTAAACAATCCTAAACCTAATTATTACAAAAGCCCTTAGGCATTATACAAAAAACCCGTAGGTATTATTAGAATATTACATCATGCTTTGTATAAAAATGCATGCACATAGGAGTTATAACTTTGCAATCCGAAGAGAGTGCCCATAAAAATGTTCTTCTTCTAGTCGAGAGATCAACACATTGGTCCATTAATACCTGCATGAAAATTATGCACAACAAAAAACTAGAAAGTTGTTCTACAAAATTATTAAATTAGTCTTCCATAAAACATGAAGCAACTTCACCTGAACCTAATTTTAAATTGAGATCGGGGATAAGAAGAGTAGAAGTAGAGGTAAGCTGTGAAGGGACACCAGTAGGTTAAACATTGGAGGGGGTAGCAACTTGCTCCAGAAGATCTAAAAGAGCAAATACAATTTGGTGAATACTATTGACACAATCCTTAGTTAGGAAACCAACAAATTTCTGCAGAGAAACCTTCACGGGTCTGAAGGACTGTCATTCCCATGTCTTTTTTATGCTTTCAAGAACCATATAAACTCCATGATTATTCAGCACCGAATGATAGTGGAACATACCACCAATGAGAGCAGCGCCACCCTAGAGATCATATTTCTGGAAGGCCTTGTTTAATTTATTCCCACAGAGAAACTCTAGCTTGACATAACGACTAACTATCAAATCCAAAAGAAAAGGAGGTTGCAGAAGATCACAAGCATTGGAGAGAAATATTGAGAGGATTTGAGATGGATATATAATACACTTGCCAGAGGGAAAAATGATATTGAAACCAATAATTCTCTTAATGCTACAGTGGATATGGGGTCATTCACAGAAAAACATAGATGCCAACATTTTATCTTTAATGCAGCCTACAAAAGGTTTCTCCCAATCTTGAAGTTCCAAAAACCCTATAATTATGGGGATAATAATCCTTACCAAATAATTTAAATTTATAATTAATAAATTTAATGTATAAATAAAATTATCAAATAAAATTTTATAATAGTAAAAATAAATAATACAATTTGATATATATTAAAATTTAAAATGAAAGTATTTTGTATGAGTAAACAATTTTAGACAAGATTATACCAAGGTCATATAGAATTGTAAAATATAAAAAAATCTCATTTAAAGGATTTACTTTATCTAATAACATTTTTTTATCTAAAAAAATCTCATAAAATAAAGCAATATAGAAGAGTAATAAAAATGAATTTATAAAATTTAGTAAAAATCCTAAAAAAACTCTTACAAAAAAATTTCAATCCTAAAAAATTGGTCTATAAGACCTCAAAAGTATTAGTCATTCATAATTAAGAAAAACCATTTTTATAATTGAGAAACTTAAATAACATGCATGAAGACTTTAATAGAATAAGAAAATAAATTTGAAAAATAAAAAATATCTTCTTATAATTGGTTCACATAATTTTTTTAATAAATTTTAAAAATAAAAAGTAACCTACTTATAATTGGTTCACATAAATTGTTTTAATAACCAGCTAATCAAAACTCATCCATTGAGGCTCACTGCACTTTGATCATTAGTACCTTGCAAGATTGACTCCTTAGAAATATCCAAATCCTACAGATAAATCAATATTTTAGAATAAAGAACAATAAATAGCTAACTATAAAATTAAAATAAAATGAATAACTAACTAATCACAACTAAATGAGATAGAAAATTATGATCTTGATATAACATTCCATGTGCGTTAATTGGCTTCAAAATATGCTACATGAAAATCTTTTTTTTTAAATTTTAGCCTAACAAGGACAAGATGTAAGACATTGAAAACATAATTAAAGAACTCACTTATGGTATAACCCAAAGTGATAAGGTAGCATACAACAAATCAATATATATCCCTTTGAACTTGAACTTCATAACAAACACATATGCGTCACAGACATGTTGAAGTTCAATGACTTCTGGCATAGATGCCAACATCTCATGTAAACTGATAAACAAGTCCTGTAAAATAAAATTTAATTATGAAATTGAAAATAATCTTCTAAAACATAGTCTAGCTACATGCCTTATACACAAAATAATAAATTTCACAGCATGGAGCTCCTCACTAGCTATTTCATAAAAACGAACATGATATATAAAATGGTAAAACCATTTTCAAAATTAATGGATGAAAATGCCTACCTCCCTAGTCACATAGCATGACCCTACACATAGAGTATCCAAAGCTTCTCCTGAGCCATGAACTTGAGAACATTAAAAAAATTAAGCATATAGGCAGGTAAAACTCAATTTTCTCACATCTACATTATTCATTAAAAATAATGAATTATCATTGCCCCCTTACTATCACACTTATGTAAGAACCACAATGCGTGAGTTGCTGAGTGAATGTCTTCTTTCAAAGTGGATTACAAAATACATATGTGAAAAAGGATTTTATATAT
>MU224516.1:1811844-1828634 GCA_018584345.1 Thuja plicata
CTCTCTCTCTCCCATTCTTCTATAAATAGAAGCCTGTTTTGAGAGCAAATAAGCCTTCACTTGAAATGAAAAATACATTGTTATGCTGCTAGATTAATCTTAGAAATACATTCCATCTCTTATTTCATGTTTTTACATTGTTCTCATTTCATCTTTTGAAGCTAGAATACATGCTTTTCCATCTTTTTAGCTTGTTTTAATCTTAAATCCTTCATGCTAGAATAGTATTGGTCACTGATTTATAGCATATTCTGAGGGCTAAATATGTTATTCATTACACTCTTTCTAGTTAGAAGGCAATAGGCCGATATTAGTGGTTTTGAACATTTTATCTAACCATTTTAACTAATGCAATGACCTATTGAGTGTTTGTGTTGATTCTGACAGGTACCCATTTACACACACACACAAATCACTTATAGTCTTGTTGTAATTCCCCGCTCGGGAACTTCTGAGGACAACATCTAAACTAGACTTAGTAATGTAGAAAATACTTAATTGAAAAGAAAAGTACATACAAAGTACAATTAATGATTACATGAACAAATTAATAAATGCAGATAAACAACTATTTTAACATTAAACATTAAATAATTAATCCATATTATCATTTTAAAGTACAAATCTAGATCCTAACCTATGTCTGCTAGGTTTTCATCGATGTTTCTTCTTACGCAATGTTAATACAACAATTTTGACTTAATTAAAATCATAAGGATTACTGAACAAACATATTGACCATAACCATTTGATATTTATAAGTACAATCTAGAACATCAAATTTAACATTCCTAATTATTTCTTTCAACATAATAATAAAATCATCTAAGCATAATAAATTAAAACATACATATAACTCATCTAATTATAATTCATTTATAAAAAGATCCTAGCTATTACATCATTGTCTTCTATACAAATTTCAACTACTCTTTAAATGATTTAAAAGTACATGGTATGAATTCAAATACATTTTGAAAGTACAATTACATCATTTATGTGACATATATCAATACATCAAGTAGCACAATAATACAAATACACATAATGTGATACAATATGATGAAATAACTCCTAGAAGCTATAGTATGAAGAAAACATCCAAGAACCACCACGAATCATAAAGGAAGACCATCGAACCTCCATGGAAGAAGAATCACTACCACTCGACCATGTGGAACCCTAAGGCCACCCCACTGTGCTGAGGAGATAGACACTAGGCCCCACACACACATACAAGAACAAGCGAGTATAGGATAAGTAGGGATAACTTTAAGAAACCCCCTCCGAGGAAAAAGTGTAAAATTGTGGCGAATCGTATATTAATTTAGGGGAAATTTTTATTAGTGACGGCAAAAATTTTTCCAAATTAGGAAAAGAATATAAAGGCGAAGGTGATTTTTTCCCTGCCAAATGAAAATTCCATAAAATCCTGGGGAATTATAAATTAATGTGGGGGAAAATATATAATATATGAGGCGAATGATATTCTTTTGAAGGGAAAAAAATATTTGTACTAGCGATTCTTATGTGGTGTTTGAAAATATATTTATTTTATTGGCTAATCTATCGTTAATTATGGGAAAAATAAATATTTTATTTGGTGATTTTCAAAAGACGGGACTCGTCAATGCGTCATGTGGGCCAATGCCAACTAATATTAAATGCCTTATTTGAGACCATTTGATTATCCTAGATAAATCGTTGAATTTTAATTTTGGCCCAATTTGTTGAAGGAAACAGAGTTCTCCAAGAGGTCACAGAAATAATGACACGTAACATTGTAATTAATGCAATATCACATCCAATGAATATCACCTTTATTTGTTGTGAATATAACTGATCACACATGGACACATAACCTAATTAGTAATATCCATTGTTTTATATTGTTAAATGTATAATTTGAGACCATTTGATCATCCTAGATCAATGACTGAAATTTAATTTTGGGCCAAATTTTTGAAGGAAACAGACTTCTACAGGAAGTCGTCAGAATGATGACACGTATCAAGCCTTAAAAAGTGCACCATAACCATGATCGTTGATTACTACTAGTTATTTGTTTACATGCACGGTGGATAGTGCAATTGCAAATTGTAACTCGTAACTCAAAAAGAAATAAATGCCTTGTCAGTGACATTCTTTAACTGCCATCTTTAACTGTCAATAGTACGCATGCATTTATGGGAAAGATTTACATGTAGATATGAAAGATTAAGGACAGCAGATTTAAATCTCTCACACGCATAATGGATTTATGGAAAATGCATTAAATACAATTAAAGAAAGAATAATTATTAATTGTTAAGTATCTTTGATCACTACTATCAATCAAGGGGTCGGGGCTATTTATGGACAATCTGGCTTCTTTCTTCTTCATTTTGCTTTCGGTAGATTAAGAGTCAGAGTTGTCGGTGGTAGAAATTTTGCCTCTGGTTTTAAGGTTTAGGTTTTTAGGTCTTTAGAATGTTGTGTAGTGACGGGTACTCGCCTAATTATAAATATAATAACTATTTTTTGTTTTAGTTTTGTAAACAATTATAAAATATAAATTATAATTAATTTGAATCATAATTTAATTTTATGTCTATTAATTTTAATGTTAAATACAATTATTTTGTAAAATATTAAAATAATAAAAATAGAATAAAATATAGATTATAACAAAAATAATTAATTCATATAATAGAGTAATCGAAAAAAACCAAGATGTAATGTCCGTGTAGACGTGGTATCTTTCAACATTATCAAGGAACTCTTGACCCAATAACATCAACACAGCAGAATTTATAAAAGCATTGCCACCAACCTCCCTACAAACAGAAGTGAGGATTTCTTTCAAGACATTGCCCAAAAAGGACCTCTAGTCATCTGGGGATGAGCATTTCAAACGGATTGGTGTGTCCATCTTTAATTTTTGAAATCCTAAAGACCTAAAAACCTAAACCTTAAAACCAGAGGCAAAATTTCTACCACCACCAACTCTGACTCTTAATCTACCAAAAGCAAAATGAAGAAGAAAGAAGCCAGATTGTCTATAAATAACCCCGACCCCTTGATTGATAGTAGTGATCATGGATACTTAGCAATTAATAATTATTCTTTCTTTAATCGTATTTAATTCATTTTCCATAAATGCATTATGCGTGTGAGAGATTTAAATCCACTGTCCTTAATCTTTCATATCTACATGTAAATCTCTTCCATAAATGCATGCGTACTATTGACAGTTAAAGAATGTCACTAACAAGGCATTTATTTCTTTTTGAGTTATGAGTTACAAGTTGCAGTTGCACTATCCACCATCCACGTAAACAAATAACCAGTAGTAATCAACGATCATGGTTACAATGCACTTTTTAAGGCTTGATATGTGTCATCATTCTGGTGATTTCCTGCAGAAGTCTGTTTCCTTCAAAAATTCAGCCTGAAATTAAATTTCAGCCATTGATCTAGGTTGATCAAATGGTCTCAAATAATACATTTAACAATATAAAACAATGGATATTACTAATTAGGTTATGTGTCCATGTGTGATCAATTATATTCACAATAAATAAAGGTGATATTCATTGGAGGTGATATTGCATTAATTACAATGTTACGTGTCATTATTCTGGTGACTTCTTGGAGAACTTTATTTCCTTCAAGAAATTGGACCGAAATTAAACTTCAGCCATTGATCTAGGATAATCAAACAGTCTCAAATAAGATATTTAATATTAGTTGGCATTGGCCCACATGACGCATTAACGAGTCCCATCTTTTGAAAATCGCCAAATAAAATATTTATTTTTCCCATAATTAACGATACATAAGCCAATAAAATAAATATATTTTCAAACGGCACATAAGAATCGCCAATACAAATTTTTTTTTTCCCTTCAAAAGAATATTGTTCGCCTCATATATTATATATTTTCCCCCACATTAATTTATAATTCGCCGGGATTTTATGGAATTTTCATTTGACACGGAAAAAATTGCCTTCGCTTTTATATTCTTTTCCTAATTTGGAAAAAAAATTTGCCGTCACCAATAAAATTTTTCCCCTAAATTAATGTATGATTCGCCACAATTTTACACTTTTTCCTAGGAGGGGATTTCTTAAAGTTATCCCTGGTAATTATATGAATATAAATAATTTATATATAAATTATTAGCATTAATTTTTAATAAAAAATTTATAAAAAAGAATAAATAATAGTTATATTTATATGATTACAAATAATTTATATATAAATTATTAATATTACAAAAATAATTTAAATAAAACAAAAAAATTAAAAACAATGTAATAATTAATAGATAGATTTATATGTTTACAAATAATTTATAAATAAATTATTAATATTGAAAAAATAATGTAAATAATATAATATATCAAAAATATTAGCTTAAAAAGTGAAATATTTCAAAATAAATGCTTAAAAAATGTTGTATGGCTAAAAAAGTGCAAAAAAAGTGCTCACATTTTGTATTCCTAAAAAAATAATTAGAAAACAAATAAAAATTAATGTAAATAATTAGTAGTTATATTTATATAAATGAATAAAAATAAGGTAAATAATTAATAGTTATATTTATGAGTACAAATAAATTATGAATAAATTATTAATATTGAAAAAATAATTTAAAATAAATAAATAAAAAATAATCTAAATGATATAATATATCAAAAATATTAGCTTAAAAAGTGAAATATTCTAAAATAAATGCTTAAAAAGTGCATATGACTATGAAAGCCCCAAAAAGCAGTGTAGTGGCAAGTTGTGAGCCTCTTATTTGGGAGGTCTTGGGTTCGAGTCTACTCGAACCCCATGATGATCTCAGCTTCGACCCATTACCCATAAAAAAAGTGCCAAAAACAAAATAAATAAATAAAAATTAATGTAAATAATTAAAAATCAATTTAAATATTGAAAAAATAATATAAATATTGAAAAACAATCTTTAAAAATTATTCATATTTTCTATTCCCAAAATTCTGTGTATAAGACCTCAATTAATTTAGACAATGAAGTGATAGAAAAAAAAAATAGAAATTAGAAAGTTAAAATAATTGCATTTTGACATTAGAAAATATGAAATTTATAACAAAATAAAATTAACTATTCATAGTCTAAAAACTTAATAAAAATCAGAATTGGGAAGGACCATGGAAAGCATGATATGCACAAGAATTTTTGTATGAAAACATGTATTTCAATATGGCCTATGGATTAGTTTTTTAATTTCTTAGAAGAACAAAAAGAATAAATGTACTTTCTTCTAATGTAGGATGAGATTAACTTGTTGAATATACTATGTTTAAATGACATATCATTAACTGGTAATGCACATGTGAAATTTAAGCACATTCATCTTGATGGCAGCGCGGAAAAGTGATTTGCTTATGGTTAAATAGTATTGTGTAATGCAACAGTTCAACATCCAACAACACAAATCAATACTATAATCCTCTATCTAGTCCTCCTCCTTGGAAAAGTGAACAAGCCTAGTGGTGAGATTCATATTGATGTTAAGATTGTTACTCACTAGATCCTTCAAGTTTAAGAAGAGGGTACTCAATTTAATTTTCCATCACTTGATTGGCTTTTGCCACAAGAGCGGGAGTAAGATTTTGGACACTAAGAAAGGGCAAATGAAATGCAATATTCTAAGTCTACGTCATCACTTTTGAGGATAGATGAGATTTATATTTTTTTAACTTATTTTATTGTTGAAATTATTTATCTACTCTTTGATTGGTTTAAATCGTTTGGTGTTATAGGAACAAATTTCTAAGAATAATAAATTATTTTATTTTTTATTAAATTTATTTATATTTTAAAATAATTTTTGGTGTTATATGAACAAATTTCTAGAAATGATAAAAAAATTAGATTTTCTTTTAAATTTCTATATATTTAAAAAAAAATTAAATACTTTTATTAATTTTCTATTTATAATTTGCAAATAAAATAAATTTTCTATAGATATGTAAACTTTAATATTTTTTATTTCTCAAAATTCATATAATAAAATTAATCACCTATTTTATATACATTTGATTAAATTATATTATTAATAAAAAATCAAACTATTTCATTACAAGCATTACAAATCAATATTTCTATTAAAAAAGTTAATCCAAATCAATATTTCTATTAAAAAAGTTAATCCAAATCAATATTTCTATTAAAAAAGTTAATCCAATTCTTGTATATATTCTTTATAATTATAGTTTTGTATAATTCCTTTGTTGGTCATATTCTTAATAATTATAATTTTATATTATTTTTTAAAAATCATTTTATTATTTTATATTTTTAAAAATCATAATTTTATTTTTAATTATTTTATATATATATATATATAATAACTTAACAATTTTTAATCATAAATTTAAATATTTTTCATTTTTAATTTTAAAAAAATCTATTTTCAATCTTGATGCAAGAGCTTTTAGTGTTTTTTTTAGTTCTTAGAAACTTATTTTTTAATAACATTAAAATCTTGTTTCCAGTTTTGAAGGCTAGTTCAAAGTTCACCTTATCTTAGTTTTAAGAAGCTTCATGGAAAAATTCAAGCTTTTATGAGTTATTTTAAAATTACCAAAAATGGCAAAGCTATTTTTTGTAGAAAACTGCCAAAAAAGATAATTTTCAGATTTGTAATTAAAATGGGGTTTTTCTTTATAATGATAAAGTAGTTGGAGGAATAATGAAGAAGGATTAGAACTCTGAAAATCTTCTATGGTTTTTTGCTCTCTTATGATTTTATTAATTGTTAAAAGAATTTTGGCTACATCAAATCTAATAGTTATATTATACAAATTTATTATTATCAATGGTTATTTTATTAAGTAGTTATAATTAATATTACATAAATATAATGAGAATTATATAATCTTAAACTAATAAGTAATAATTTTCACTTCCCCTTTGGCTATTGGTACTAATAATTTGGCCGAAGCCCAAGCTCTACTTGCAGGGCTAATTTTAGCTAAACAGGGAAATTTTCGTTCGTTGCACATAGAAGGTGATTCATCTATTGTTACAAATGCCTGTATTCATAAAAAGGCACATTCTTGGAAATTAAAATATATTTTAATCCAAATCTGGAGAATGTTAGATGAATGTCAAGATGTTTGTATATCACATACGCTGAGGGAAGGTAATCAAGTTGTAGACTATTTATCTAGTTTGGGATGTGATGGTTTAGACCTTTCATCATTGAATCCATTGGCTTTGATTGATGACGATGGAGAGCTTAAAAGATTAATTCAAGTGGACAAGAACTGTTGTCATCATTAATCAACAAAAGGACTTGGACAAGATGGTTTTTGGTATGCGAAATTGCGATTTAGGATTCTATGTATGTGCCAATACCATCAACATTAGCGTAATATTCTATCATTTATTGTGAGTGATTGGAAGTACATAATGCTGACAATATTCAGCTCAGTCGATTAGCACTATTCACATGGCTTCCCAGGTGCGAGCACAAAAGAATAATGAATTCACAACTTGGGCAAGTACGGAGTGGGATTTCCAAATCTTTTCGGTATTAATAGTCATTAAGGATACATTTGTGGCTTACATATTAGGATTGTCTCACATTTCCTCAGCAAGGTTAGAGAATGCCAAAGAATTTAGACATTGTTGTTTCGTGCGATTCCTATCACAAGAAACACAGGGGGATCATGCCAAAGAATTATCACATTTGGATACCGCCAAGTGCTGAGGAAATTGTGCTTCTGATTCCAGTGGTGGATTCTACTCTTGATACCATGTTTATCATTCATTCTCCCATAGTCAGGTGGGCTATCAAACAAGTTATTGGGGAAGAACATTTGGGTGCCGCTACAACACAATTATTCTATCCTTCCAATTTAGTGTTCATTTTCCTCTCCAACGCCATGGACATCATGCAGTCTCTGCTACTCCTTCAGTCTATGGCGGCCAAGGTAATTCAGCCAGTGTTAATTGCAGATAACAAGCTTAATGTGGCTATGCAATATTATGATCTTTGGTGTGGAATGGCATTAGTGGGAGGATTGTTTTCGCATGCCCATTTGCTCCAAAAACATGAATTCTTAGTGACTTTTGAGGCACTAAAAAAAGCAGTGGTCAAGCGGAGCTCATCACACATGAAAAATGTGCTTCAAGTTACTGCACGGGCACTCGGATATCAGTTGAAAGAAAGAGTGAGAAAATTGGGATTTGCATTATTGGATTTGCTTAGGTTTTCAAATAGCCCTCAATTTAAGGGTCTACAACTGGCACCTTTGTAGCTGGGGCCAAATGATATGGCGGCTGAGTGGAGTGGTTGGTAGTATCCGTTCTCTTCTCAATTGAAGTCTGCAGAATGTGTGGGTTCCGGTAGACAAGAGGACGAGTGTGTAAGATGGGGCTCGGTGGTGGCATCTACAAGTGTCCATGATGGGGCCGCGACTATGCTTCTTCTCAGGCATCCCCGAGACCAGGATGATATGGATGTGGTGCGGTATGAAAATAGACCAGCGGTCGATACTATGATGTGTAGTGGGTTTCGAGGTGAGGACGTCATGGAGGAGTGAAAAGTGGACTGATTTGAGCTCATTTTGAAATTTTGATATTTTGTTATTTTGATGCCCCTTCAATTTAATATGTGTTATAGTAAGGGGGTTAGGGGAGGTAGTTTATACTCCTTATTGTATGAATGATGTGATATCAATCTCGGTTGATAGTGAATATTATCAAATTATTGTATATATTATTGCGATGATGTTGGGTTTTCTTCCTGATTCTTTCCTAGTTGAGCTTTTTGAATCAGTTTTTATTAATATATTATAGTGGCTCGCCCACTTTTGCCTAAAAAAAAAAAAACTAATAAGTAATAATTAAGTTCAAGATTAATTTTATTATTATAATTTTTTTAAATCGGTAAAGGTAGGATGAACCTGCAAAATTATATTAATTTGCATAAATTTTACAAATCTCTCTCTCTCTCTCTCTCTCTCTCTCTCTCTCATACTAACATACTCCCTAATTCTCCCTACCTTTTTCTATCTCTATCCCTCTGTCTTCCATTCTCTATATCTCCCCCTTTCTACATATTGTTAGGATTAAGTAATACTGAGAGGGGATGAATTAATATTACAATACTTTAAACATGATCTTAGTAAATTCCAATTTAACCAGATAATTGTTGAAATGAAAATAACATAAACATAAAACACGCAACTCATAACACCATGAATTTGTTGTCGAGGAAACCCTGGCCAAGGGAAAACCTCGGTCGGGATGGTACCCACAAATATGTAATAAAAGTATTATGTCCATGTTAGGATACCTAGCCCTGTTAGGAGCTGATTATTACACTAGCATATTTCCTTGCTAGAGGAATATAAAACCTTGTTAAAGGTATACTGAGCTCACTGCTCATACAATCAGAAATATGATTCTGTTACAATGATTTCTCAATAGTGAACAATGCAAGCATCTTCTATGCTTAGGTAGTTCTAGTTGTAGCTCGTATCACCATCTTTCTGATTCTGACATCACAATAAATTCATCTATTCGTATCCATACATTCCATAATACCATTACTTTGCTTCACAAAAATCTCTTCCTATATATGTGTGTGTGTGTGTGTGTGTGTCGAGTCGACTTCCAATACATAAAAAATAGAGTTAACACTTACAAAATAATTAAATACCAATTCAATAATCATATGCTATCAAAACATAGGTAATCCTCAATCTAAATCCAACTTAGCACATTTGGACTATGCATTATACTCCCTTAATCATCGTAACCTTTCGTCTATCTTGTATCACTTTTACTATGTCTTCAACATACTGTAACTTACCGTGATCAACACCAAAAAATAAGAGACCTTAAATAAAGGTCATATACATCTCAAAATATCTTCTCCTAAGTTCGCATGCATTCATTCTCCATACACTGTGCTCACTGACCAAAACTGTACTACTATACTCTGTAATTTTTCTTTTTGGACTTAGTCATTTAGCAAGTTGTAACTCCAAAACTGTGTTTTACACCAAGCGACCATCCATACTAGATATGTTGCCATAAATGACAACCCTAAAGTGTTTCAGAATATTCCTGAATGAACCACTTGCCAAAAATCTCTCCCTTTGGCATTGATGGCAACACTTAGTGAAAAATGACTAAGTATCAATACCAAAAAGAATATACATTATACTTCTATAAGTCCTTTACATATTACTCTATCTCTTATCTGTACATTTTTCATATCTTCTCTTCTCCCCCTTTTCGATCAATTGAAAAGGTATACAAAAATGTAGAATAACAAAATTTCTTACCAAAAAGTTTATACCATCTTTAGCACATCCTGAAATTAGCTTTCCAAGATCTTCACTTCCTCTGACCATTTTTTTACCATTATGTGACTCACATGAATTAGTCCATTCAATGCAAAATAGGATGTCTCTACTATCTTTAGCTTGGTAGGCATGAATCCAATGAGGGCCTTCTCTATTTTCTCCATGTCTGAAAGGTGGATCTCAAGAATTGATAACTTAGGAGTAATTAAACTCTTCAGCATACCAAATCTTCCCACAACTCTCCCTTTCTTTGTATCCAAAACACTCAATTTTTCCAATATCCTAGACACTTCTTTGTCTAACTCCAATATGGTATGTGAGGAGATCTCACAATTTGTCCAGAGTTTGTTTGTCCTTTTCTATTATATCCCCAATGTTCTTAACGTGTCTGATAGGATTTATACAGTAACTGTATAAATTTTTTCCATGTTGTTAGTAATAACTGAGGGGGGGGTGAATCAGTAGCCTTAAAAATTAATCCTTAAATCAATCCTTAAAACTTATAACCACAGATTATGTCTTAAGTTATCTTCTATCCTACAAGATGTATGCCTTGAAATAATTTAATCAATTTTCCACTTGTCGGATTGCTTTGTTAATCTCTCTTCTGTATGATTACCGATAAGCAGTTAACTATTTACCAAAACACAGTAAATATGCAGAGTATATTGATCAATCCATAAATGCATATGTGAAATGTAAAATAGTAAATTTATAAACCATAAACACATAACACATGGATTTTTAATTTGGAAACCCTGTTAAGGGAAAAACCACTAGGACCGGTACCCCAAATTTTCACTCTTCTAAAGTGAGCTCTGTTAGGAGCCAACCTTGTTAAAGGTTACAAACATACTGTTAGGTGTGACCTTGTTAGAGGATTTAGAAGTAGTTTGTCAACTAGTATCTGATATCTAATGCTACTATCCTTGATCAAACACTCACTTGGCCTATCAATAGGTATCGGGCATATCCAATGCTACTTTTGTGATCAAACTTTTTAATACTCCTTGGGATGTATCTCAATTGTAAAAGACTTTTAAGTCCTGCTCGGTTAAGAGGCTTTATGCTTCAATGGTTACATTGAAACACTAATGATATGTCCATACATACAACTCAATTTCATATTTTTAGATCTATTTTAATTCCATTACCTCTCTGATCAATATAATCACTTATACCTTTGCTCCACACTGTTCTACTCTGTGATGCTTGTCTCATTGTTCATGGGTGTCTGCAGAATTTAGCTCTTTCCTCAGCTTGTTGATCAGGACTGAAAGAAGACTTTCTTCTCCTTCATATTTTCTTTAGCACCTTTCCTCTTTTCTTTTTCTCCTCACCTAATCCCCTATTCATAATTAATTGGGTTTGTCTCTATATAGACATGATTTCCCCTTTTCTTGGCTTTCTTGATTCTTGGCGTGTTCCACAATTCTCGCCAATAGATTTAAAGCAAACTCCTGATTTATCTTAAAGAGATTTTCTTGCCAACTCGACAAATCATCTTTAAATCAATTACTTATCTCTGGATTTATCTGGATGATTAAAACAATGATAAGTATCCGTTAATTCTATCTTTAACTTCTTGATAGCTAAGCATTTTGTCATTTTCTAAACTCTCTATTCTGTCAGTCAACACTTTCGTTAGTCATCGGTGATAACTAACTGTTCCTTCAGTGTGAATTCAGTTGTCATTGGGATCTATGTCCTTTTCTTCTTCGTCAGGCAACAGTTAAATTCTTTCCGTCAGGTTACTCTATGCTTTGCTCGTTGGGCAACACTGTAACTTTTCTCATTGGTAATGCTATGCATTTAGCTTGTTGGGTAACACTATGACTCTAGTCTTTTACTCTGACCATCAGTGTGCACTCCTTCGATGTATGCAGTCACTTTGTGAATACTTTACTTGTATGCATTATTGATAGAATAGCCTTTGATTCATCAGTTCTTTGAAGTCTTTGGCAGTATTTCCATGACCATACCTATTATATCAAGTTGATGTAACAATGACAATATAATACATTAACTGATTTAATGCCTTGCATGATCATCAACTTAATATCTTCAAACATTCAATCAGTTACATGTCATCAATCTCTCCCTTTGGAATTGATGGAAACATACTACATTATCATACTATACTGTTACTAATACAATATGAAATATAGAGTTTCATCAAGATTTTCTAATGTAACTAATACAAATGTTTGGCTTTCGGTAAGCTCAAATAGCTTTGATTTGATTCTTGCAGCTTTCTTTCTGTCTTCAATCCCTTCACTCGATAGATGTAGAATATTTCTTTCTCTGATGTGACGTGTTCTCCTTCTATGTCAAACTCTCTCCCTTTGACTGTTCTTCTTTCTTGTGATGTCTCTTGTCAGCAATTCTCTTTAATTGTGTGTACTCTCCCTTTCTAGTTACATTCTCTCCCTTTGGATACTTTGATGGATATGATCTCTTCCTGAGATGATAATGGATAAACTCTCTCCCTTTGACAACAATTCCAAACAAACATTTTTGCAAACACATATTTTTCAAAACAAGTATTTGACAACAATGTCAAATGGATCCTTTCTATCCATAATATATTCCTTGAATTTCCCAATCCATCGGTAATAACTCTGGTGCTTGGAGTAGATAAATACCTTGTTGTGTATAGATGTATCATTGAATTCCATCTCTCTGTTTGCATCAACATGAATGATATTCTGATAATATGCAGGCTGATGAAGCCTTCTAGTCGGCTTACTGACCAGTAGGCAAGGGTCTAACCCCTAGTCTCTTTCTCAAGTATTCAAATGCATCCTTGGGCAGTGGCTTGGTGAAGATATCAGCCAATTGTTCCTTTGATTGCACATACTCAAGTATCACTTCCTTTTCCTGATCTTGTTCTCTCAAATAATGATACTTGATGGCAACATGCTTTGTTTTAGCATGCATGACTGGATTCTCGGAAATGTTTATTGAACTTGTATT
The DNA here is from genome assembly GCA_018584345.1 of Thuja plicata. Taxonomy (NCBI): domain Eukaryota; kingdom Viridiplantae; phylum Streptophyta; class Pinopsida; order Cupressales; family Cupressaceae; genus Thuja; species Thuja plicata. The sequence goes on from MU224516.1 coordinate 1,825,160, forward strand.
ATCACAATAGATAATTATTGGTTCTAAATTTTTCATATGCATACCTTCTAGTAACTATTTTATCCATGCAATATTTGAGTAGTTTGCAGTAGCAACAACATACTTTGCCTCTGCAGTAGATTGAGAGATGCATCCTTGCTTCTTGTTGATCCATGTGACAAGTTTTTCACCCATAAAGAATTCTCTTCCAGTTGTGCTCTTTTGGTCATCAATATTTCCATCCCAATCAGCGTCGGTGAAGACCTTAAGTTCAAATTTTCCTTCTATTTTTTACCATAAGCCATATTCCTCGGTATTCTTTAGATATCTTAGTATTCTTTTCACAACAGTCATATGTGATTCCCTAGGATTAACAGAAAATCTAACAACTATTCCTACTGCATGTGCAATATCTGGTCTAGTATGTACAACATACATGAGTTTTCCAATCATTGATCTATACAAAGTCTGATTTACCTTTGATGAATTGTCTCCCTTTGTCAGTTTGCATCCAGTTTCCATCAGTGTTCCGACTAGTTTGGATTCTTCCATCTTGAATATTTTTAGTACTTCTTTGATGTAATTGGATTGTATAATGAAAATACCTTCATCTTGTTGCATGATCTACAGACCAAAAAAGAACTTGATCTCTCCAAACATAGACATCTCAAACTCTTTGCTTATTTCATTTGAAAATGATTTGCATAGCATATCATTGCCTCCAAATATGATGTCATCAACAAATATCTCAGCAATCAAAATGTTAGCATCAGTATCTTCCTTTAAATAAATATTATTGTTTTCACTAGTCCTTACAAATCTAATACTTATAAGATAGGAATGAAGTCTTTCATACCAGGCTCAGGGTGCTTGTTTCAATCCATACAGGGCTTTGTGAAGTCTACATACCATGTCCCTCTTGTCTGGATCAACAATCCCTTCTGGTTGTTCAATGCATACCTCTTCTTCAAGTATTTCATTTAGGAATGCAGACTTGACATCCATTTGATATACCTTGAATCCTTTACATGTAGCATAAGAAATTAATATTCTCACTCCTTCTAGCCTAACAATGGGTGCAAAGGTCTCTCCATAGTCAATTCCTTCTTCTTGTGCATATCCCTTACATACTGGTCTTGCTTTATTTATGGTGACTTCTCCATTCTCATTCAGCTTATTCCTAAATATCCATTTTGTGTCGATGACATTCTTGTCATCTGGTCTCGGTACAAGTTTCCATGTCTTGTTTTTCTCTATCTGCTCAATCTCTTCATTCATAGCACTTATCCATTCATCATTATCTAGTGCAGCATTGATAGATTTGGGTTCATAATCACAAATAAGACATCTTGTATTTAGAGACTTACTTCTAGTTCTCATACCAACCTTTTTATATCCTATGATCTAGTTATGTGGATGGCTCCTTCTGACATATCTTGCAAGTACAGGTTCAACTCTTTGTATATCATCTTGATCATCATTTTGTTCATTATTCTGTTCTTCGTCACTTTGTGCATCATCTTGAGCAATATTCTGATCATCGATATTTGTAGCCTGATGCTCCGGTACAATGATCTATTGGTCAGGAGCTCTACATTGTTGGTCAGGTAGAGTGTCAGGTCCCTCATTGTAAGCAAACATATTGTAGTCCTCTGGTTCTTTAGTGCTTTCCCTTTCATTCTTCTCTGCAAATTCATCTATCTTTACATTTGCACTTTCAACAATTTTTTTAGAGGCTTTGTTTAGACATTTATAAGCCTTGCTCTTGGTAGAATACCCTAGAAAGATTCCTTCATCACTCTTGGAGTCAATTTTTCCATTTCTATCATCTTTTAGGATATAACACTAACTTCCAAAAATTTTGAAGTAACTTATATTGGGTGTGTATCCATACCAAAGTTCATAAGGTGTCTTCTTGGTGTCTTTCTTCAATTTTACTCTATTCAATGTGTAAATAGCAGTACTGACAGCTTCCCTCTAGAAGATTTGGGTGATCCGTTTCTCTATCATCAGTGTCCTTGCACAATCAACTATGGATCTGTTCCTTCTTTCAACAATTCCATTTTGTTGTGGTGTTCTTGGTGCAGAGACCTATCTTCTGATTCCATACTCATTACAAAAGTTAGTGAATTCATCTGAAATAAATTCCCCTCCTCTATCTGACCTTAAGCATTTTAACTCCTTACCACTTTATTTCTCAACCATAGCCTTATACCATTTAAACATCTTAAATGCTTCAGATTTATCTTTTAGAAACATTACTATCATCATTCTAGAGTAATCATCAATAAAGAGAATAAAATATCTATCTCCATAATAACTCTTTGTCCTCATAGGTCCACATAAATCAGTAAGGACTAGTTCTAGAATTTCATCAGATGTATGGATTTTTCTTTTGAAACTAGAATTTGTCATCTTACCTTTTTGACAATTCTTACACATGATGTTGTCAGGCTTGGTCATCATCGGTAAGCCTCTAACATTTCTCTTTTTGCTAATCTTTATCATGTTGTCAAAGTTCACATGACACAATCTTTTGTGCCACAACCATATGTCTTCGTTTGTTGCAATCAAACAAGTCGTGTCAGTATCATTCAGATAGAATAAGTTACCTTTTGTCTACTCACCGGTACCAATCAGATTTCCTGATTTATTGAAGATCTTTGCCTTCTTATTTTCAAATGCTTCTCTATGACCTGAATTATTCAACTGGGAAACACTCAATAGATTATAATTCAATCCATTTACCCAATAAGCATTTTCACCTTTTTTTTGGTTATTCAACATTATAGTTCCTCTACCTTCAACTGGACAAGGTGTGTCATTACCCATTCTTACTGAACCACCTTTATAGTAATCAAAAGTCTCAAACTTTTTCTTATCACTGGTCATATGGTGAGTGCGGCCACTATCTATGACCCAAACACCATTTTTACTAACTTTAGATATGATTGCAATTTCTACATACCTTTCTTCATCATCATCTGAATCATCTTTTAATGCCACAAACACCATCTCGATGTCTTCATCAGATTCAGTGTCAGTATCATTATCTTTGTTTTTTTCTAGGTAACTAGCCTTCTTTCCTTTGTCCTTTTAGTCTTGGGTATCTCTTCTTTCTGATTGTTGGTAGCTTCTGTAATCACCTCTGTTAGACTTCTTTTCAAATGATCTGTCATTACTTATGTCATCTTTTCTTCTGTTAGTACATCTTGCAACAAAGTGTCCAATCTCTTTACAATTAAAACAAATAAGCGGTAATTTACCTTTGTATTTACCTTTGCCTCTCTGCATTCTTCTAGCCATAAGTGCTTCAATTTCATCAAGATCATCTTCTTCACTTTCACTATCACTATATTTTCTCATAGTTTTTTATGACTTGATTTACTTATTCTCATAGAAGTTTTGAATGCAGACTCTATGTTTGGTAAGACACTATTATCAAAGTTATTCATCTCAAATGAAATCAGTCTTCCAATCAAACTATCTAGAGTAA
>MU224516.1:1830376-1848227 GCA_018584345.1 Thuja plicata
CATTTTCAACCCCATTTCCTATAAATAGAAGGCTCATTCCTTCACATTTCACCCATCTTTTGAAGTAACATTATATTGTCAGTTTTAGCTTAGGTAATCTAATCTTTGAAGTAGAGTTACCATGTAGTTTTCAATACCCAATCATCCATCTTGAAGCATTGAAGCACATATCAATTGAGTGCACATCCCAAATCAAGGAAACATCTAAAGATCAAAAGCGACCTTGGATTCAGTTTTAGGGAGGTTTGCCCTCAATATTTATTGTTTTTAAGCTTTCTTTTCTATCCAATCTTGTATGTAGCTTGTTTATTTAGTTGTAGAATTCTTTAATCTGATTATCATGTTCCTTTACAACTAGATTTTCCTTTCTCACATGTATGACCTTGTTAGAGGATTTAGAAGTAGTTTTTCAACTAGTATCTGGCATTTAATGCTACCATCCTTGATCAAACACTCACTTGGCCTATCAATAGGCATCGAGCATATCCAATGCTACTTTTGTGATTAAACTTTTTGATACTCCTTGGGATGTATCTCAATTGTAAAATACTTTTAAGTCCTGCTCAGTTAAGAGGCTTTATGCTTCAATGGTTAAACTGAAACACTAATGATCTGTTCATACATACAACTCAATTGTAGATTTTTAGATCTCTTTTAATTCCATTACCTCTCTAATCAATATAATCACTTATACCTTTTCTCCACACTATTCTGCTCTGTGATTCTTGTCTCACTATTTTTCGGTGTCTGCAGAATCTAGCTCTTTCCTCAGCTTGTTGATCAGGACTGAAAGAAGACTTTCTTCTTCTTCAAATTTTCTTAAGCATCTTTCCTCTTCTCTTTTTCTCCTCACCTAATCCCCTATTCATAATGAATTGGGTTTGTCTCTATATAGACATGATTTCCCCTTTTCTTGGCTTTCTTAATTCTTGGCGTGTCCCACAATTCTCGCCAATAGATTTAAAGCAAACTCCTGATTTATCTTAAAGAGCTTTTCTTGCCAACTCAAAAAATTAGCTTTAAATCAATTGCTTATCTCTGGCTTTATCTGGATGATTAAAATAATGATAAGTATCTGTTAATTCTATCTTTAACTTCTTGACAGCTAAGCATTTTGTCATTTTATGAACTCTCTGTTCTATCGGTCAACACTTAAGTTAGTCATCGGTGATAACTGACTGTTCCATCGATGTGACTTCAATTATCATCGGGATCTCCATCCTTGTCTTCTCTGTTTGGAAACATTGAAATTATTTCTGTTGGGTTACTCTATGCTTTGTTCATCGGGCAGCACTGTAACTTTGCTTGTCGGTAATGATGTGCATTTAGCTTGTCAGGTAACACTGTGACTCTGCTCTTTTACTCTGACCATCAGTGTGCACTCCGTCAGTGTATGCAGTCACTTAGTGAATACTTGACTTGCATGCATTACTGATAGCATAGCCTTTGATTCATTGGTTCTTTGAATTCTTTGGCAGTATTTCCATGACCATACATATTATATCAAGTTGACATCAATGACAATACAATACATTAACTGATTTAATGCCTTGCATGATCATCAACTTAATATCTTCAAACATTCAATCAGTTACATGTCATCACATGTGACACATAACTCTTTGCTTCAGATATGGTTTTTCTTAGTATGCCTTAAGTCCTAAGAAATAGACTTGCATACTTCCTCCAATTTCTTCACAAGGTACTTTTTCTCTTCCTTCTCTTCAATGATCTTCTCTAAGGACTCATAATGATTGTCAAAGTCATTCAATACCTTCTTCAAATTCTCTGCATTTTCCTTTGATTGGAAAGAAAGAGGTATAGGTAGGAGTTTGTTGACAGTATCGACTGTTCTTTCCATTAAATTTGACTTCTTCTCACCTATCTTCTCAGATCTCTCCTTCACTTTTTCAAATGTGATGAAGGATAGCTTCATCAACTCATCCTCATCCATACTCTCAACATTAGTGTTCATATTTCTATCTCCACTCGCCAACAATAAAAATGAAGAAATAGATGCATGAGTTTCTTATTTCACTTCAAATTTATCTACTGCTTCCTTCGCTCACTTTCTTCTCTTCTTTCTCTATCTCTAGTAGATCAATGCTTCCTCCATCAATGTCAATATTCTTCTCAAAAGGATCACTAAAATCCTGCGAAGTGTCCAAATACACAGGCAGACTATAAAAAAAAGAAATATGGTTACTTCACAATACTTAAAAAGTGGCTATTGTGTTCATCCTTTGATGTATCAAGGTTTACATTTGTTATCCTTGATGACTCACCTTTTATAGTTTTAGGCTTAGTAGCCTTGGGAAGTGAGGACTTCTCAAGTTCAGTTCCCATCAAAACCTTATCAACTGCTTGTATAGTCAGAAAATGGAAGCACTTCCATGGTACACTAGTTTAGCCTTCTGAGTAAGTGGTTTGGGGTCATGTCAAGCACCTTTAATGGGTTCCTGATCTAGACCTGGTTTTCCCTTGTTATGCCCCTACTTCTACTTGTTTCCAACCTAACTTTTGCATCCTGGACTGCAGATATGAGATCTTTGACCTCAGGGTTAGGGTCAACCTTTTGGGTCTATGTCAACCTCGACTCTGACCTAGGTTAAGGTCGACCTCAACCTTGACCCAGGGTTCAAATCTTAGGGTCCCACAGTTTCCAGATGTCGGTCTTTGAAAAGGTTAATTCCCGCTTTCGGGTCAGCTATTTCGGGTTCCAAAGCGATTATTCCTAAATTATATTTAACATAGGTCCTCTCCTAGGGGTAAAGGATTTAATGGGAATTTAATTCTCCTATGTCAGCCTCCTTAGAATATTGTGCCCTAATTTCATATAATAGGAAGCTTTCTCCTCTCATTTTCTCTAAGCGATATTGAGAAACTAAGTCCTCTATTGAAGCCTAAGCATTATCAAGTGAAGTTCAAGCAAGCAATCAAGAAATATTTGAAGCAAGGATTAATCCATCATCAAGAATTCAAGCATCCATTCATCAAAGAGATCCATGGGAGGCCATTGAAGGATTCAAGCTACATAGTGCCCTTTTTGGTGATCTCTCCATCCATCTTCTTCCAAGCCTCTTCATACTCAAGAACCCATTTAAGATTTGGTGTTAGAGATCTACAAGAAAGAGATTGAAGACATCCTACATTATAAATTCTAGATCCATTGGTTCATACATACTTTTGGATTCAAGGATTCGAATCCTCCATAAGGACTTTCACAAGCAAGGTGAATTTATGCGTTTACTTTGTTTACTTCTGCAATTTGAATTATATATTTAAGGTTAATTCCAAAACCGGGGTTTGACCAAGGCAAACCCCTCCCCCCCCAACAAACAAATCTATTTTTTTTTTAGGTACAGGTTTAGGATTATGGATTTGAAATCATATCTGGATACCCTTTTCAGTGAATTATCAAGATCCGTGAACAGATTTTTTGTCAGACCTGTGTAGGTCAGGGTTGAGATTATTGGGTTAGGGGTGACATTTGTGGGTCAAGGTCCACATTTTTCATAAGACGATGTCAGATTATAAAAATATTTCTGGGTTTTTTTTGTCTCTGCGTTCCAGTTTCGGATCATACTTCAGATTTTCTAGAAACTGGTTACAGACCTCAGAAAACAACATTCTTTGATCTGCAATATTTCAAGGTCAGTGCATTTCTCCTATCCATTTCAATTCAAATCCTTAATCATTCTAAATCTATCACACATTCCTTTCCATAAAATAGGGAATTTAAGACTTTCCTCTTTGCTCTCATTTCCAAATGATTGATTCATTTGTGCATTGATCCTTTCTTTGGGATTAATCAATTTGGATTCATTCATTTGTGCACCTTGGGATAGAGGAGGAATATCTTATCTTTCCCCCATTTATTTCAAATGTTACATTTCTTATGTTACACATTGTTATATGTTACATTTTATATGTTACACTGCCTTTTGTGTTTCCTCAATAACTTCCTCATACATTCTCCCCATTACCTTCACCAATCTTGACTTGGTTCTCAAAAAATGTTTCAAAGAATTTAATATCTTATCCATTTCCTTGACTTAAAAAATAGGTAGCATATCTTCAACTACTTGTACTTTGATTGATTCATCTTCTATTTGAGCTAATTGTTTCCTTATTTCTAATTTCTCATAAAGTTCTTCTGGTATACTGCCTTCAACTTCTAACAAGTTCTTCTTAAAATAAATTAAATGAATTATTACCATGTCTTCAATCAAAATTTTATGAGATGCCTCATACCTCTCATAGTATCTGATCAATTATATAAGATTTCCCTGCTCAATTATTCTTTTCGCCAGTATCTTTATGTCAGGCTTCCAAAGTTATTTCATATTTAGGCTCTTCTCTTCAACTTTATTCTCTTCTCCCTTATTCTCTTCAACTTTATTATCTCTCCCTTCTTCTTTCCAATTTATATCATATGTTTCTTTGGTGGAGATTCCTGTTTGGTGTACCTTATGTTCATTCTAGGAAATTCCTTGAGTTTGACTTCCTGCAATGTTCCCTTTGGTTGTGTAGGTGGTTTCTGGTACATCAATCACAGTAGGAGGTGGACTAATAACCCTCTCAACTTATGGAGGTGAAAGGGATACAGGAGAAATGCTCACCAATCCAAAAGCTCTTTTTGTCATCTTATTTCTTACCTTTTTCATCTCCTCCCTTTTTATACCAACCTTGGCTACTAGATCATCTGCCACATTTTCTACTTTTCTCTTTCTTGCAGCTCGAGTTTTTTCTTCCATTACCTTTGCAAACTTCTCTTCATAGGTACCCTATCTTTTTTCAGATGGATCAATTTATGAGGATAGAATGTGTTCTACTTGCATGGTCAAGACCTCATAACTAACTTCATATCCCAGAGGATACCACTACTTCATCCTAGGTTGCACTGCCTCAAAGCAAACACAATTAGTTTCAACCATAAAACAGATTGTATCCTTGTATTTTTCTACCAATGCCTTAGGGATCCTCATTCTTTCCTTCATCTTTATTTACAAAATTTTTATCATCCCAAATAACTCACCATCAACCCATGTACTATTTTGTCTTCTATAGCTCTGTGTGATCTGAATTCCAGTGGGTTCGCTTTCCTTCCAAGTTCTAGGGTGCATACCAGGAAAACTATGAATAATATGAATATACATGTGTATCAAGAGAGACCCAAACCTGAATGCCTTTGACTTATCCTTTTTTATTTTCCTCACATTCTACAAAAATTGTTGTGCAAGTACTTCACAAAGGTTATTACGTAACATTTTCTTTCACCATTCTATATGCCATCATAATTACTCCTACTGATATTGAGTTAGGTCAGCTGTTGTAATGTAGTTTATAACCTAGAATCATTGAAATTAATCTAACATCTTGCTAAAATATGTCATTAATGGTCATCGCTCTCTTATCCCATTTTAAATGTGTTAGGGTTTCCACCTATTTCTTTGTGTTCTTCTCTACAACAGGGATAACACCAGAGCTATCCAAACCTATTATAGCATGAATTAAGTCACTGCAAATCTTTACTAGTTGATCTACAAGCCAAATGAACTTGTCGTGAACTCTTCTCAGAATGATCTTAATCCATTCCTCTTCATCAAATTCATAAATTTCATTCATTCGCATTATACTAAGGTTCTCCAGATGTGTGAACTCATCTTTCATCTTACCATATGCTCCAATCATATCCTTTATCTCTTTATAGATCTCAAAGTCTCCCAGAGACTCATACTTACAGTGAATGTAAGCCCTAATTTCTTCGACATGTAGAACATCATAGGGTGTTTGAGAAAATGCACCTTGAGGGTCATCTTTAGTTGATTTGAATGGATCTTTCTTGAATTTATACCTAGCCTTTAAGAGACATCAAAAATCAATGAAGTATCTATAACCAAAGCTTCACAAATGATCTAAATACCTTTTATCTGTCAATTCTGTGAATGTTTTCTTCGATCAAACACTAAAAAAACTTGCTTCTGAGTTTTTTCTCATCTCAAATCTTGTTATCCTTAGGTTGTCTTCTTTGAATAATGTTCAGAAAAGTTAATTCGATTGACCTTATACTTTTTTGTATAAAGAAATGAAACAGTTCTCATTAAACTCTTCTGTGCACATAATCCAGTCGATTAACAATTTGGCAATCACAAGATAGAGATTGTAAAACCATGCGATAAAAGATATATGCTCCATAATGTTTCCACATACTCTCTCTAATCTTGTAGGAGATTACTCCTCAAAATCAGAGGCTAGATAGATTTATGATGTTTCCTTCCAATGATCCCCCTAAGGTCATGCTTGACCATCTAGGTTGATGTGGAAATGTTTGCATAAGGTGAAGATTCAATAGCATCTACTGACTCTCCCTGAACCATTTCCTCACTTGATTTATTTACTTTCCATACCTTACCATTGTTTACATCTTCTTCTTTTCGAAAATGATTGTTAAATTCTTCTTCAATACTCTTAACATCATTAGTACTATTCTTTGTATCAATAGGTGGAGGATCACTTCTGTTCTCAGTTCTATTATATCTACAAAACTTTGCTATGTGTCCTAGATTATGACATTGTATCATGTAGGAGGTGGTCTATTCTTATTAATCTGCAACTTACAATACTTTTCAACGTGTCCAAATTTATTTCACTTGTAACATGTGATCTTAGTTGTTGTTCCTTCTCTATTCTAGTCTTTCTTGATTCTTGATTAATCAAGCTTCTTACATTCTACCTTCTTGTATCCAAATGCATTACAATTAAAACAATATCCTAAAAAGGGTTTGTAAGGATATTTACCTCTACAGTCTCTCTTCATATGTCCAATCTTGTTGCATCCAAAACATCTACCTTTGAAAGGTCTGATCTATTCTTTAGGTTCTTCAAGAGTGGGTCTTACTCCATCAGTATTTACTTCTGATTTTTATTCCTGAGTCTTTGAACATTCTGCTTCATTGAATCCAACTCCAGTCATGTCTCCTTTAGGTTTCTATCTATCTATTTTCTCATAAATCTTATCACTTCTTGAATGAATTTTTTCAATATGTTTCTTTTCCTCTACAAGTTCTCCCTTAATGATCAGATTATATTTCTCTAATTCCAAGTATTTGTTCTTGTAGTGATCAAGTTCGGTCTTCATTTGTCCCATCTGAATATTTCCATATTTTAATTTTTCTTCAATTTTGTTTCTATCATCCTTTAGCTATTTAATCTCTTTATCCATCTGAAGGGAAGTAGTTTCATGATCAAGCTTCAAAGTATATTCCTCTTGTTCAAGTTGTGTTATCTGATCTGAAGTATCATTGTCTGAATCCTCTTTTATCTTATCCATAAGATCTTGTCTCTGACTCCTGGATAGTTCAAGTTGTTCTTTTAGTTTCTTGATGAAACCCTCGGCTCTTCTCAATTTGATTCTCAAGTCACCATTCTATGCTTTATCCTTATCAAGGTATTCGAGTGTTGCTTCAAAGTTTTCTTCCAAACTTTTAGAATCCATCTTGATCTCCCTTAAGCTATTAGAATTTCTCTCCAAGGGCCAAAAGCTCTGATACCAATTGTTAGGATTAAGTAATACTAAGAGGGGGGTGAATCAGTATTACAACACTTTAAAAATGAACTTAGTAAATTCCAATTTAACCAGATAATTTCTGAAGTGAAAAGAACATAAACATAAAACACACAACTCATAACACCATGAAGTTTTTGTCGAGGAAACCCTAGCCAAGGGAAAACCCTAGTGGATATTGTACCCACAAATATGTACTAAAAGTATTATTTCCCTGTTAGGAGTTGATTATTACATTAGCATATTTCCTTGATAGAGGAATACAAAAATATGTTAAAGGTATACTGAGCTCACTGCTCATACAATCAGAAATATGATTCTGTTACAATGATTTCTCAATAGTGAACAATACAAGCATCTACTATGCTTAGGTAGTTCCAATTGTAGCTTGCATCACCATATTTTTGATTTTGACATCACAATGCATTCATTTTTTTGCATCCATACATTCCATCATACCATAACTTCACTTCTCAAAAAGCTCTTCCTATATATATCATTATATGTCTAGTCGGCTTCCAATACGTCACAAAATAGAGTTAACACTTATAAAATAAGTAAATACCAATTTGGCGATCATATAATATAAAAAAATAGGTAATCATCAATCTGAATCCAACTTAGCACATTTGTACTCCACATTATACTCCCTTAATCATCTCGACCTTTCATCTATCCTGTATCACTGTTACTCTGTCTTTGCATGTCTTAAACATACTATAACTTATTGTGATCAACACCAAAACATAAGCGACCTTAAATGAAGGTCATATACATCCCACAATAGATTCTCCTAATCTCACATGCCTTCATTTTCCATACATTGTGCTCACTGACCAAAATTGTACTACTATACTCTGTAATTCTGCTTTTTGGACTTAGTCATTTAGCAAGCTATAACTCCAAAACTATGTTTTACACCAAGAAACCATCCATACCAGATGTTTTTCCATAAGTGACAACCCTAGATTTTTCCAAAAAATTCCTAAATGAGCCACTTTCCAACATATATATCTCTATGTTACTTATCTCTCTCTCTCTCTCTCTGTGTGTGTGTGTGTGTGTGTGTGTGTAATGGATGGACACTTGATTTAAAGATTTCACTCCTCCATTGAGACCTTTTATTGTGCACACACCATCATTTTCTAAATAGTCTATCAATTGAGTCTCCACACCACTTTTCCAATACCCATTGCACACCAAGGTGCAATTTGTAATACCATTTATATTTAAACAAACACATAAATTTTTATATTTTATCTATCTACAATCTACACAAAAAATATTAATACTGTAATAATATAAAGATAAGTATAGGCCTCTACCTAACACTTATTTTATTAAAAATATATTCTTTCATACAAATATTTTATTTAATCTCATTTACATACGTTCATATAAAAATATTCTTCATTGAAAATTGATATTAGCTCCCAAACTATTCTAAATTTTAGAAGAGAACTATTCTACAAATAAATACATTTTTTTTTGGTCGGTAATAGATGATTTTATTAATAATAATATATATTTTTTACATAAGTTCAAACTTAAAAAATAACCAGTCTCTTGGCCTTCAGACATTAAACATAAACATCAAGCTCACCTGTGAGCAAAATTACTACAGTTTGTAAAAGGAAACCAACCCTAGTTTTCATTACAAATGTCTACTTCCTAGCCCTATACAGAAAAAGCTTCAGACATACATTCCAATGAAAAGCACTAAGATTATAAACTGGATGAACATGGCCATCATCAAAATTTCAAAAAACTTAAACCAAAAACATTGGCACACTCTGTTTATCTTACTCAGTTGGCCATTCAACATCAATCATCCTGGCCCTTCTTGGAAAGTAGGTGCATGCCCTTTGTGGGATGGATCCATGTGTGTTCTCATCTGCAACTTTTTCAATCACTTCCTGCCTACGAATCTCATCTTTAACTTTGTCCCACTCAGTTCTAATCTAATTTTTATAGCCTTCCTTATCATATTTTCCAACCCACCTTACAAAAGGGATAAGCCCATATTCCCCTACTTCCACTTCATCTTCTATGCATTCTGATATATCTATTCCAACTCTAGCCATGACCCATTCTAGAATGGAATCCAGGCCTGTCAACAAATCCTCAGCAAAAAGTGATTTCGCCACCCATTCGACCACCTCAATAGGCTCTCCAAGTTCAAGACCCCATGAAAATACCATGGAGATGATTTCCAGGTTATCTCTGCACATTAGCTTAAACTCTTGAAATTTCATCCCTAAGATGCCAATAACTGCAATCACCATAGACTCATTTTTTATCCTTAAAAGACTAGAAATTCTTTCTTTGCTTGTTGTATCTAGGAATGACTTCATCTATCACTTCAAATTCACCGTGAATTTGGCATGCATGTTGTCGTTATCCAAAAACCTACACAAAGTAAAAAACATAATTCAAGGCACAAGGTAAAAGGTATCGTTAATGGCACCCATATTATTAATGAGGTTTACCATAAAAAGGAAACTTTCAAACAAAACTTTCTCCCATGGCATGCTACAGAATGTGAAATCTATCATATCCACATTCATTGTGGGATAACTTATTTCATATCCTGCCTTTTTTCAGCTTTCACCCATGTGTGACAAACCATCCCAAAATATTTTCATCCTTCCATCATAAATAATAGTCGTTGATCCCTTTTAGAGCTTGTTAAAATACTTATTCTGGCTCATCATTCAAAAATGATGAGTAAGCCTTAATTATCCCAGAGAAGTAGGCCACCTCATTATTATGACTCATCATTCACTAACATGATGAGTAGGAATTTATTCCCCCCACAAAAATTGCCACCTCATTCAATTGAGTAATTCACCTCTACCGTCACCCGCTTTAAATTTATATTTTAAATTTTGGTGAGCTATCCATTGGGGTTGAAATGTTCCATCCTCACTTCACCCACTTTTTCAAAGTAAACAAACCACTTTGATAAAATATCAGCCTCCTTATTTCCTTCACAATAAGTGTGACTGATTTTAAAGTCTGTAAAGGTATGTAGAAAATTAAGGACTGTGTTTACTATAGTTGCAGGTTCCACGCCTCTGAATGACTATTTTTAAAAGCATTTATGAACACTTGTGAATCACCCTCCAAGTGTAATTTCTTGCAACATTTTTTTTTCCTTGCACATAACTTTTGTGCTCCAAAAGCTAGGATCTCCCATTATGATCCCTATGAATAGCACCTTCCCCAGATGGCCCCAGGTTACCTTTCAAGGCCCCATCAAAATTAGCCTTGATCCAGCCCTCTTTTGGGGCTATCCACTTAACAACATCACAAATCTTTTATTTGTTCTTCCCAATAGATCCAACTTGACCAATTCTGCACTTCATACCTGGCCAGGCTTTCTCCAATTGTTGATCCATCAAAGTACAAGGGGTGGTGAGTGATATCTTAGAGGTGCTTACATTTGTGACTTCTTCAATGGTATGGTTAATTCTAAATTTCAATCTCTCTAAGTCTTCTTGTTTGTCCTGAAAGAGCCTTCGATTTCTCTCCTTCCACACTTTCCATATGAGTATAGATGGACTGTTAACCCATACTGATGAGAAAGTTGATTTCATTGGTGATGTCGGCCAACTACAAAAAACATCTTTTAAACTTTTAGGGAGGGGGCCATGCTATCCCAATTTCTTCTTGAGCATGTCCAAACATTTTGAAGTGATCTTGCATGTTAACAGTAAATAATTAACACCTTCCTCATCATTTTCACATAAGAGACACCTTGTTGGTCCCTGTATACCAAATTTTTGTCTCCTAATCCCTGTTAAGATTCTTTCCTTGACTGAAATCCATGCAAAAGCACCTTCTTTAGGGAGGCACTCTTTACTCCAAAGCATCTTAGAAGGCCAATCTCCAATATCTATAGATCTATCTAAAAGTTGATAGCCTTGTTTAACTGAGTAGTTACCACTTCCAAATGCACACATTTTTTCGCGTCCTCTTCTTGGTTTATAAGCACACTACGGTGTTCAAAAATATCTTTCATAGTTGTTGCTTGTTGTGCATTAATCTCCAAATTATCAATATTTTTCCACCCCCAAACTTGACCCAAAGGTCCCTCCTATAGCTCTACGTAATGGCATAACTGCTCACCCCATATGTTAGAGAAAAAGGTTTTTAGATCTTGATATATTGGATTTTCTAATAGCATCAGATATCCATTCCATGATTCATCCCAAAATTTCACTTTTTGTCCATTTTTGACTTGCCATAATAGGTGTTGTGTAATAAATGTTCTACAACTCGTAATAAAATCCCAAACAGTAGAAACTTTTGGTGGATTAGGTGTTGTGAGAATTCTATCATTATCCATAGAATCCAAATATTTGTCCTTAAAAATCTTTACCCACATTAATTTGGGATTTTGATAAATATTCCAGACTAATTTTGCTCCCAAGGCCTCATTCATTAAGTTCCAATCCCTCAGTCCAAAACCACCATTTCCTTTGGATTTAGATATCATTTTCCATGCAACTAAATATCTTTTATCTTCCACACTTTTACCATTCCATATAAATTGTTTCATCCTTTGTGCTATTATATCTGTGATTTTTTTGGGGATCTTGAGACACATCAATGAAAAGACTGGAATAGCACAAATAATTGTTTTTAGAAGAAGGATCCTTCTAGCAAATATGAGCCATTTTCTCTTCCATCCTTCCAATCTTTTGGAACATTTTCCCACAAGTTCCTTTCATAAGTTGGCCTTAGAAGCACCACTGACAATCAGATACCAAGGTATTTACTTGGTATTTTGCCTGCCCTAATGCCAATGATTCTTCTAATATCCCTTTGTTTTTGAAGGTCCACATTAAAGAAGTAGATCTTTGATTTATGCCAATTTATACACTTTCATGAAGCTTTGTTGTAAGTGTCTAAAGATTCTTTGATAATTCTAGCTTCCCTAAGGGATGCCTCTCCCATTAAATTTGTGTCATCAGCAAACTGTAAGTGAGTAATTGGTTCAAGTCCTTCAGCCATTTTAATACCTTTCTATACACCTAATTGTCTTTTAAATCTGATCAACCTTCCAAGTGACTCTACCATAATAATAAATAAAAAGGGAGATAGCAGGTAACCTTGACAGATGCCTTTATTAGAAGTGAAAAATCCATGTGGGCTTCCATTCACTAAAACTGAGAATTTAGGAGTGTTAATACAACTTTCAATCCATTATATTCATTCTTTGAAAAAACTAAAACGCTGGAAGACTTTAATAAGAAAGGCTTTGTTGACTACATCATAAGCTTTCCTAATGTCAAGTTTGATAATCATCTTCTCAATTTTATTATGTTTAAGGGTATGTATAACTTCATGGGAAACTATGATACCTTCATATATTGATCTATCTAGTGTAAATCCACTTTGTTCTTCAGAAATAATTGACAGTAAAATACTTTTCAATCTATTCGCCATTACCTTTGAAATAATTTTATAAACAGTGTTGCATAACGAAATCGATTTGAAATCCCCCCAAAAAAGTCTATCCTCCTTCTTTGGAATGAGGGTGATGAAGGTATTGTTAAAATATTGGAAGATAAAACCCCATACCCTTGATTCCTCAACCACCTCCCACACTTCAAAACCAACTATGTCCCAGAACTTCTGAAAGAAAATAGCAGAAAAACCATCTAGTCCAGGAGCCTTCTATGCCCCTAAATAAAAAATAACCTTTTTCACTTCTTCAATGGAACATGGTTGTTTGAGAATATTATTTTGATCAGTCATTATACATTCTAGGATTATAGTTTGGAAATATAGGTTTGTTTTCAGGTCAACTGAATCCTCCCAGAAATAATTTTGAAAGTATCTGATCACCTCTTGATTTATTTCCTCTGGGTCATGCACTAAATCACCATGACTATTTTGTATAGAAAAATTTTGTTTTGTAACCTTCTAACTTTGACTGAGTTATGAAAAAAGGATGTATTCTTATCTCCTTCATTAAGCCATAGTTCCCTAAAATTTTTCCTCCAATAAGTTTCTTCCCTAGTTATAACTTCACTGTATAGTTTACTCAATCTATTTTCATTCATAAAATTAGTTTCATTCATACCATTTTCAATAACTTATGAATGTAGGGCTTCTAAGACCTTTTCTATATTTTCTTTTTCAGAAAAAATGTTCTTAAATACATCTCTATTCCATACTTTCATTTTTTCTTTCATAAATTGTAACTTTTTAAAAAGAATAAAAGCCTTGTTACCTCTTCTAAGTGATGCCTGATTCCACCAGACTTTAACTTGTGCATGAAAGGCATCATGATGCAACCACATGGATTTAAAATTGAAAGGTGATCTATCTGAGGCTCTATCCTCTTGAAGCCTCAAACTAATTGGATATTGGTATGATCATGTTAATGGTAAAATCTCTGCATTACACGTCAAATTGGTGACTACCCAATTTCCATCCAGTAGAAATCTATCCATCTTTTTAGAAATATTCAAGAAACCACTGTGTCTGTTTGTCCATGTGAATTTTCTATTTCTTACATCTATCTCTATCAGACCATTATTTATCACAAAATCTAAAAAATCCTTCTGGCTTTGTCTAGCCCATCCAAGCCCCCTTCTTCTTAGTTGGATTAAGAATTGCACTAAATTCTCCTCCCATTAAAAATATCTCATTCAGCTTTTGAGTAAGAATGTCAGAGAGATCCTGCCAAAGAGCATGTTTAAGAGCAGGATTGTTCGGGCCATAAATGTTTATAGTTTGAAACCTTGTGAGAAGCTATTTTGATTTTAATTCCACCCAAATCTAGGATTTATTCCTCTCAATGACTGTCACATCTATAGTCACATTGGCCCACAAGATGCATAAACCACCTGAGGCCCCAATTGCCTCTGAGAAACAAAAACTCCATCTATTAAATTTATTACTAACAAATTGAATCTCATCCCCACTACACTTAGTCTCTTGTAAAAAAAAAGATCAAAATTAATTTTGATGGGGTTGCCAGAGGCAACCTGGGCACTTCTGGGTGTGGGTGCATCACACGGGATCATGAAGGAAATATAGTAGCTCTTACCGCAAAAAGGTTACGAGATGGAACCAACAATGAGGTAGAATGTGAAGCTGAAAAAGAGGCCATCTTACTGGGAGTTAAGATGGGCTTTCGAAAGGTGCACTTGGAAGGGGATTCTGAAATCATCATAAATGGGATCAAGAAAGGTAGCTTGGATTCATGGAATCTTGACAAGCACATTAAACAAATTAGGTGTTTCATGATGGAGTTTGAAGATTTCTGGATTTCCCATGTCTATAGGGAGGCAAATGTGGTGGCCAATAAATTGGCCAACCTGGGAGCAAATAACCCCCTTGGGAATTAGAATGTGATTTTTTAAGACTTCAGCCTTCTCAAATTGGATTAATTGAAGTTGAGTTTTAATGATTAAAATCCACTTGCCTCCTTTGATGGAGTGATCTTCAATTATTACCCCTGATCATGTGCATTCATGGAAAATTTATGCAACACATGTGATTAAGCCACACATAGGAAGGAATCGGAATGCGTGTTTCTAGACCCTTCATGGAAATGCCTTTATATTGGTGAATGGCCTCATTTCTTGACATTCTTTGAATAGAGCATTTGCAGAGTTGTAGTTTCAGCCATGGAGGCAAACTTTGCTTTGGAATCTTGCAACCAAACGCAGGCATATGAGGGGAAAGTTACGGCCCGATGCCTGAAGCACATTTTTATCATTGAAGACCAGGCCTTCCTAAGTGTTGTCATGGAATTCTTCCACCCAGAATTCATGGATGCATATTGGCGGAGGAGGTCAAACCTCGACATTGCTTCATTGTTCATGGCGCTGGCATTGATGGTGGGGGAGTCAAAGGAAGAGGTTCACAAGGTCATAGATGCATGCATTGACTTGCAGTGGCTTCTGGGGGTTGGTGAAATCATGAACAGGGCAGTGTTGGGGGTCGGGCAGAACATGGGCCTAAATCCATGGAGGCAAATTGGAGGCAGAGATACTTCTTTGCAACCTCTGGTGGTATGGTCATCTACAACCCCATAGGAAGTCCACCTGCCAAAATCTGCCAGGGCATGGTGGACTGTGATTAGTTTTCTATAGGAGAATATCTAGGGTGAGGAGGAGGTTGGAAATAAGGTTTTCTTGAAGACAACACCTAGAAAGGGTGTGCGACTACATGGCGAGCCATTGAGGCACCAACTGAGCAGAGGCAGATGGGATGCAACTGGGGCATCCACAAGTACAGGAACGTGGGTTGATGAGTCACTGCTTGAAGAGGAGGATGCAAGTGGCACTGGAAGGCACCATTTCTCAGTGGTAGACAATCGCTCCATCCCCAACTTTACCAAGGAAGAAGTTGCATCCTAGTTCAAAGAGTGATGCGGCTAGGTGGTTTTTTGTTTGTCGGGGTGTAATCCAAGTTTTTGTTTCTCTCTCTCCTCTGTTGGGTTGGTTTATCTTTAGGTTTTGATGCCTTTTGTTATTCTCTTATTTGCACCAAATTTGTTGTAAAGGGGAAAATTGAGGGCTTTATGTCCTCCTACTTCTCATACTATTGTAAGAACTTTACCTTTCAATACAATATAATATGTTACTGATAAAAAAAAGCCTCTTTTGATTAGGCAAATCTTGTCAAGGGCCTTGTAGCCCCTGACATTTCATGATAAGATTTTCATGGCTCTCGAGGAGGGGCATAGCCCATCCGTGAACTCATCAATTTGCACTAGTTTTCTGCACTACTAGCTAAGGCTAGTTTAACCTTATTAGATTTTCTTCATTTTCTCTTTCTTTCACCTAAGGATGGTTTTAATTTCTCAAAAGGGTGTTGTTCAATTTTTCAAACCTCCCTCACATTGTATGTGTCTATAAGGTCAAATTCATCATCCTCCTCATCCATTTGTGAAGGGTAATATGAATCAGAATCACTCATTTTCCACTGCTATCTTTAGCATTTTCAATGGAAGTTTCCAGATTTCTACTGGGGGAAATATGATTGTCTTTAAAACCATCTTCCTCTAAACAATTAGGCACATTTGTGTTGTTTTCCATAACTAGCTCTTCAATATGCAGGCTCTGAGGGAAAGCATTAGGAACAGGGCTTTGACTACAATGATGTTTAGGTAAGTTATGTTCTTTTGAGATAACTACAAAAAAATCCCTAACCCTATCATCTAGAGCAAGATCTATGCTGCTATTAGTGGGGGTTTGGGTATTCATAGGGGGGCTTCCCAAATTTTCCCGTAGATTAATCAAAGCAGTCATAGGTCAATATTCTTCCTTATCTCCCCCGTCAGACAGGAAACTATAAGGCTCCATACTGAATATATTAAGTTTGGTTGATGGTGAAGACCTTGTCTTGGCGTCATTTCTCTGCCCACCATCTCTTTTTTTAAATATAACTTTGGGGTTGACCCCTTCTTTAGAGGAAGTATTCCCCACATCTTCAGCCTTGCCTATAGGTGGGGTTTGTATGTTATTCACAAATCTCCATTCATTATCCATAATCCAATCAATGGTCTCTTTGGATCTCCCCTGTGTCGTCCATCGAGGTTTTGTAGATTCCAACCTCTTGTCTATTTTGTGTGAGATAATCACTTGAAGTTTTTTTTCTGATTTCTAATCCCTGAGGCAATGTTCAGTGATTTTAATAATTTTATTATTTATCATATTTTATTCACTAGATTTACCCTTTCTAATGGAGTTAGTGTCGATAGAAGATGTGTGCCCAACTATGTTGTCCTCCTGAGGTTCAACATCTTTCTCAACTATCAGGTTTTGTGTCTAAACTCCTTTTTTAGTTGTGATTAACAGGTGTATGCACCCTAAAATGGTCACCTAGACTAAGGGCCCCATTTATCATTTTATCAATTTATCAAATTCCTGAATCAATGCTTTGGAACATTTTCAATTCAAATCAATTTCCTTGATCAAATTGTAATTAATTCAATTATTTCAATATTTCCTAAGGTTTGACCATTTTTATTTAATTAAAAGATTTAATCTCCCTTTTAATTAAATAAAATTCATTTTTATCTAATTAAAAGATTTAATCTCTCTTTTAATTAAATAAAATTCCTCTTATTTAATTAAAAGATTTAATCTCCCTTTTAATTAAATTCCTCTTATTTAATTAAATTCAATTCCTCTCATTTAATTAAATAAAATTCTTCTAATTTATTTAATTGAAAGAAAACCTCTTTTTTAATTAAATAAATAAAAATCCCCACTTAAAGCACTTTATTTGTTGAAAAAGGAAATGAATTAAATT
>MU224516.1:1869552-1902473 GCA_018584345.1 Thuja plicata
TTTCATAGACTAATATGCATTGTTATCATTTAGATTAGATTTCATTTTCATGCATTTGAATCTCTCATTTCATGGTGTATTTGCAATAGACACAACTAGGTCAATCTGAGGGCCTTCATTTTACATTTTTACACATCCATGACTAGAGAGCTATGGATCGATATTTGAGGCCTCATTCTTGAGCAACCTTGAATGAAATGATTCATAGAAGTGTGACAACATTTATGCACACAACAGGGTATCAGGAAGAGGGTACACCTCTTTCCACATAGTCAATATTTTTGGGTAGGTTGACAAATTGCTATCCAGTAAAAAAATTTCAGCCCTAAGGAAGCTGTATAGGTGGTTTCCTAAAATACTTAGGGTTTCAAAACACCAATATTCATGTGGTAAATTAGGTAGCTTAACCCAAATAGGTAGTTCTTTGATATTCTCCTTTTTCTGGATCAGAGTTTTGAGACCATTCTATGATATATAAACCTTTACCATCAATCAAATAAGGGCCATTTTTTAACACCCATTCTTTATCTTTGGGAGATGGAGCAGTGACTAAATAAAAACCATTGGCCATTGTTCAGCATAAAAGCATTCCCCCAGGTTTTATAACACCAATCTCTAATCTTATTGAGAGATGGCCATTTCCCGACCCATTTCAAAAAGAAAGCATGACACTCTAGAAAATTAATAGATTCACACCACACTAAATTTTCAATAGAAATGGTAGAGATATTTGTGATTTCAACCCTAGGAAATACCTGTGAGGGTGTCTCCTTTGACTTTTCCACATCTTTTGGTCTCCAAAACTTCCTTTCTATCCTTCAAAAGTTGAAAAACCTTTCAATCGGTCTCTGATTCCCTTTATTTTGAACTCTTTGATTAACCCCATTAGCCAAGGTTATTTTATTGGACTGCCCATTTGAAAAAAGGGTTATTCGGTCCTCCATGAGGGTTATGAAACTTTTTTAGCTTTGTTTGTTCCCATTCCTTCTTTTCACTATCATATCTTGAATATTTTATCCAATGATTTCCAGAATATTCCAAGCTTGCATGATTGATGAAAGGTCTTTGTATCTGCAACTGCCCATTCTGCCTCCAATAGCCATTGGGGGGAAATTGTTTGAAATAGACACCTCCCACCCATTCTCTGCACCACTCCATTTTATGTGCAAGAACTTATCTACTGTTACTACCAGATGAAACAGGGCATTTTTGGGAATTGAAACAGATGAATTTTGTTCTTACGTGTCATCGACAAAACCCTTGGCTCACTTCTTTGATAAACTGATTATTTCATTAATAAATAAATACATATTTTTGTTTACATATAATTTTCTAAATTAAGAATATTACTCATTTAAATTTTGATATAATAACCCTTTAACCATTCTAAAATTTAGACAATAATCATTACACTTTCAACCTTTCATAACCCACCTGTAATTTCTCCTGCAATGGAGAAATATGAAAAGTTAGAGAAGGTGGGGGAAGGTACATATGATAAAGTTTACAAGCGAAGAGATAAATTGACTAGATGAGTGGTGGCACTGAAAAAGGCACACTTTTTTGAAGATGGAACTCCTCTAACTGCTATTAGGGAGATTTCTCTACTCAGAAGTCTCTTGTACTGTATATACATTGTCAAGTAAGAAATACGCAACTCATATCAATTACATCATATTAGTTGCATTTTATCCTCTCTAATTTGCATGCATTATACACAATGTATCTATATTCACATACGTTCCATGGGTACATGTTTGTTTCCCACTTTTCAAATTTGAATTGACAACTTTTCTCCCTGAATTGACTAAACCTAAGAGTATGGGAAATTTTAATTCTTGAATGAGCCACTTTCCAACATATATATATCTATATTACTTATCTTTGTCACCCTCTCTCTCTCTCTCTCTCTCTCTCTCTCTCTCTCTCTCTCTCTCTCTCTCTCTCTCTCTCTCTCTCTGTGTGTGTGTGTGTGTTAATAAACAAATTCCTAACTGGTGTGTACTAAGGTGGGATATATTATCTAAGTTTTCTTGAAGCCTTCAAGATTGCATATTATGTTGTCAAATTGATTATCAAAGAGGAATGATTAAGTAGAAACTAAAAGATATCTATTTATATTCTAGTTTTCCCTCAAATAATATACTAATAGATGAGAGTGTTTTATCAATTGTGTATGAAGGGAATGATTGATACATTTTAATTTTTTGCATTATGAAACTAGCATTTCCTACTGGTTATGACTTAAATCATATTCAACTATATCATGACTATAGTATGCCAAATTTGTCTATGAAAATCCTTTTCTACTGAAAAAATCGTCCAATATATGAAATGAGATAATCCTTAATCGTAAAATCAACTATGAAGATACAAAGACCTAAAAGAAAGGATATGTATTTTTTAGATTTTTTGATCAGGGATTAATCAATCATTGGTATATTACTTGATTTTACTTATAAACTGGTCAAGGTTTGGGGGCAACACCCATTGATAGGTCAAGGGGAAATTCCCTTTGTGATGTTTCGGGGTAGCACCCTTGGCACTTTCCTTGTTGCAATACAAGGTGAGGTTGAGGGGTAGAGCTCTACCACCAAGCCCAAACAATGACCTTCAAGATCACTCAAAATTTTATAGCTCACCCATCCCTTTTCTTAATCAAATTTGTGTTTTCTTTTAATAAAAGAACCAAAAAAGTGCTTGGATCATAAGGGACAACTATCCATTACCTATGGCCCCTATCTTTTTGGGATGTCTTGGGAATGTTAGCTAATTTTTTTAAAAAGGGGGACTACCTATACTTGCATCCTCAAAAGATCCTCTATAGGCGATGTCAGCATTTAGGGTAGGGGACATGTCCCTAGGAGCATTACCTATGTTGAATTATGTTTTTTTATAAGTAAGTCGATACTCCATTTAGGGTAGGGGACATGTCCCTAGGGAGCATTACATATGTTGAATTATGTTTTGTTCTAAGTAACCAGATACTCCAAGGTATCCCTATCATATTTGTATCTATGAATATAATACCTACATGGATACAAAGACTTCACAGGAATGTATGAAATATATCAAATTTTCTTGGTGTATCCCAGTCATAGACAAACACAACCATATCTGAATAATAACATAACTTTATCCAATTACTTGTCTAAATTTTAAAGGCAAAGTATAATAATTATTTCATCATATATTTTGAGGTTTACTCTAATAATATCAGGGTTTAGGGTTAGGATAGTGTTATGGTTTAGGGTTAGGGCTAGAATTATGGTTAAGGTAGGGTTTTATATCATGGTAGGTATTAGGGTCAAGGTTAGGATTTTGGGTTGGGGTCAGGATTAGGATTATTGTTAGGTGTTAGGGTTTACATCTGTTGGCATTTGGTGAAGATGATTTGAGGTTTGATCATGTGATTGTATTGTGGTGTTTTCATTGTTGGAAACATGATCTACTAAAAGCATGAGATCTGTTTTACCGATGGTTTTGAAGGATCAAATTGGAGAATTGACTACGTGTTCAGTCAATCGGGAAGAAGACAATATGCAAGGTATAGGAAACTAGATTTGGTGTTGAAGATCAAATTAAAGTATGTGATCATGCATTTAACATCTATAGAGGTATCTCTCCCTATATCTATGACCACATCAGTTAACTTGAATAATTGAGGAAGTTATTGAGGATTAAAGCGACATTGGCGGGAAGACCAAGAGTCAGGAAGAGTGAGTTTGATTAGATCAGCTAACCGGTCAATTTAGTGTTAGTAAATGTTTTATTTATGACTTGGTTAATGTTGTGGTGACTTTATTTATTTGACCAATAAATTTTGGCATGATTAGATTTGATTTTTATGTCGGTGGGTAAAACATTTTTTTGGCAAAGCCCGACTTGAAAAAGTTGTTATAAAAGAAGGATGAAATCAAGTTTTAGGTAAAGTTTTTGATGTGATAGGCTATTGTGATTCTATAAAGCTGAAGAAAGGAGAGTTGATGCTTAAGGAAGTGTTGTGATTAGAATTGAAGTGGATTTGTCAGACATGAAGTATCATAATCAGATCATCCATTCTTGAGTCTATTGCAAGGAAATCCCTAACAGGTTTGTAGGTCAAATCATTTAACAAGAGGTCACTCCGAGTAGGGTGAGAAGGAGATCTAACATAATCTAAATTATAAATCCTCTAACAAGGTGAATCTTAGAAGAATTTTTTAATCCCTTAAAAGGGTAGTTCTTAATAGGACTTGTATTAGCTCCTAACTGGGCTAAAGATACTCTTAATCAGGTATACCCTTAGCAAAGTGTTTGTAATTTATCCTAACAGGGAAGATTTTAGTGTTGCACTGGTGAAATTTGTGGGTATCATTCTCACACGTGGTTTTCTCCCTTTAACAAGGGTTTCCACAGGAAAAATCTTGTGTCTTGAGTTTATTTGTGTGAATTTTTTACTTTATAATCTTCAATGTAGTATTTAATTTTGTATGTTGGTTATTGTGGAATTTATTTGAGAAGTGTTTAATATTTTTGGTTGCACTGATTCACGCCCCCCCCACCTCTCAATGCCTTTAAAGACTAACAATTACTATTAGAGCCTTGTTCCCTAGAATAATCCTAACAACCCAAGGAGGATTCTTAAGGTGAATGTGGAGGGTTTCTTGAAGCACAAGATGCAACTCAAAGAAGCTGAAATGGTCATTGAAGAATTGAAGAAACAACTGAAGTAGTCAAGATCTAAAATAGAAGGTCTTTTTGGAAAATTAAGTGAGAGTCAAGACTACATTGAGCAATTGTCTGAAAAAAGTGGATCTGAGGAATCTAATGCATCCCTAGAAGCCATGGCTATGGAGAATGAAAAATTGCATAAAGATAAGAAAAATTTAGGAGAGAGATTGAAGCCCAATCATTTAGAATGTTTGAATATTTGGAAGCAAGGAGACTTGCAGAGGATCCATGGAAAGTTGTAGAAGATGCATTGAAGGCCAAGGATGAAGCACTAAAAGCTGTAGAGGATGAAATTTTCAAGGCAAGACAAGAAGTTATCACATTGCATGAACATTTGCATGATAAAAATGAAGAAAATGAAAAATCCCTAAGGGAGAATGAGAAACTAAGAAATGAGAATGAGAAAATAAGAGGAGAGTTGAAGACTGCTAATAATTTTCTGAAGAAATTCAATGAGAGTACTGCAAAACTTGATGAACAACTAAGGAATCAAAGAAGGAGCAAAGAGACCACATTCCTTGGATATAATAGGCATACTACCTTTGAAGTTGATGAATCTTCTTGAACAAAGGAGATCAATCAAGGAAAGTCTCCACCGAAGGTCACACAAAGAAAATCTAGTAAGAAGGCTTACAAACCCATATGTTTAAATTGTCATAAGGTAGGTCATACTTTAAATGTATGTAGAAGCATGTCTACAAATAGATATAGCATTTTCTATGGATATTGCTACAACTATAATAAGTATGGACATGTTTCTCATGCTTGTAGATCTAGATCTAGTAGTAGATCTAGTAGCTTTAATGGTTACTGTTATAGCTGCAACAAATATGGTCAGAAAGATGATGAGTACAGGTCAAGAATGAACAATCAAAGGTCACTAGTGAACTGGGAAAGAACTTACCAAAGGGAGAGATAATTAAATGGCACATGCTCAATATATGGTAACTATGGACACATGGATGTGAATTGAAAAATGAGGTCTAAAAGAGGTAATGTTGGACCATGGAAATCAACTGGTATAGCATGTTTTCGTTGTCACAATATTGGACATCTAGCAAGGATCTGTAGGTTAAGGAACCAATCAATAAACCAGTCAAACAATCAGAAATAAAAGAAGATTGTGAATGTAGAAGAGATCAGGAAATAAATGATCAAGACTTAGAAGAAGAAGGAAGACAGTAAGACATTAGAGGGATCCACATCTTCATTGGGTGTGGAGAATTCATCATCAAACTAATCCTTCATATGGATTAGGGGGAGAAAGAATTGTTGAATCCATATTTGAACCCCCTATAGGTGTGTGGTAAGTTATATCATCATTTTAAGATGCAATAAGGTCTTTTGGAGTGTACTATGAAGCTTTGATAACTTACATGGTGTTTTGTGTTACTGCAATTGCACTTTGAAATTTTCATTAGTTATCAAGCAGACATAATGAACAGTCAGTAATAGAGTCACAAGCAAGAAAGTCGGTATAATCACTGAAGTACAAATTTGACCAAGAGAACTGATCACGCCTAGAGTTAACCGAGCACAGTGATTACCAAGTAGATAGACTATACTGAGCAGCAAACCACACTGAGCTACAAAACATAACCAAACACCGGTATAATCGAGATACACAGACAACACCAAGCACTGAGAGACAACAATAACTATGTAGAATAGAGACCACCTAAAAGTTTGTTATGGCACATCATTCTATGTAACAACTTTTTAGCCGACCTAGATAATGGTTTACATGATCGATGAGGACATTGATTATAGGTTTATAGCATTAATTTTTTATGTCTCCTATGTGTAGATGATCAAGGTAAATTTTCTACACCGTTGATCTTAGGGTAAGGATTTAATTGTTAAGACTTAATTAGGTCATATGGTTATATATATAAATATATGATTTTTACCTTCTAACAGGGATTTTCTGTGATACCAAAATACTAGTGTCATGAGTACTTAATTTTATGTATGTGTATTGTTTACTTTACATGCATTTACATTTCAGTAATGATACAATATGTTTGGTGTATGCAATCTACTTAGTCAGTTAATATAGAATAGTGGTTACAAAGAATTGGTTAAAAGTTTTTAAGGGTAATGATTCACCCCTCCCCTCTAAGTACACACCTCTCCATTATCCCAACAATCGGTATTAGAGATAGTTCTCTTATTTTGAAGGTTTAATCACTAAAGAGAAAAGATCTTACAATGGAAAGGTATACACTTGACAAAACTATTGAAAATCAAAAGTTACAGCTACAGATCTATGTCGAATAATTAAAGGAATCCAAAGAGAAAATCGGGGAGATGTTGATTAAGAGAAATGACATGGAGCTTCTCTTTCATGAGATTGATTATCATGAATAAGAGATTCATGACCCATTTGATACATCTGGATCTGAATCTAGTAGCATATTTGATGCATCTAAAGGAATCATATCAAAGCTATCTAAAAGCAATCAACAACTAATAGAAAAAGTGAAAGCACTGCAGATCGGTCAAGCTACACAAATGCTTAGAATGGTTGAAGTTTTGAATGATGCAAAGAAATCTGAACAAGATAGAAACTTGGTTTGTAATGACAAAGGATAGATATATGAAAAGTTACAAGAGAAAGAAACTGAGATATTGAGACTCACTGAACATTACTTTGAGATCACCAATCAAGTGGTTGCTATGAATCATGAGGCTAACCGAGTGAATACTGAACTTGCAAGAAGAATATATGATATTGGTGTACTGAAAGAACAAAATGAAATATTGAGAAATGAAGTGAAGATTTTACAACAACATAATAAAGTGATTAAGAGATCTGAAGAAAGAACTAAGAGAATGGATGAATTTCATAACTATCAAAGAAGACTAAACAACAATACCAGATTAGGGTATACTGAGCAAGGAGAATTATCAAATAAAGCTAAACAAAGGAATGTATACTCAAGCCCAAAGCCTAAGAATCCCTCTTTCTATCACTATGGAACCAGGCCACACATTAAATGTTTGCAGAAGAAAAGCAAAAGGTATTCCTAGAAACCCTCCTAAATTCAATGGTATTTTCTATAACTGTAATAAGCATGGACATCAAGCACATGAATGTAGATCCAAGTTGAAAAAACCACAAAAGAAACCATACATGGATAAATACTATCAAAATTACAACATGCATGGTCATACATTACAAGCATGCAGGAAAAATACAAAGAAAATTTGGAATCCTAAAGGACAAGAAACGGTAAATCAACCGAGAAGACAAGGAAATGCTTATGAATGGGATTATAACACTTGGATTAGTTGTGAAACATGTGGTAAATATGGATATATAGTATAAAATTTTAAGAGATAATGGCAAACCAAGTCTAGGAATTGGTCAAACTCTGGAATGGCTTGTTCTCACTTTCATAGAGTCGGTCACTTAAGCAGAGATTATGTAGACCGAATAAACACTTATGGGAATGGAAATACAATTGAGGAAATTGTAAGGATCATAAATCAAATGTGGAGGAAAGAATAAAATGATAATGCAGGACCAATCACAACAGTCGGTGACACCTAATCGAATGGATTAGGTGGTTCCATTGTCTCCAACTGAGCAATACAAGAAGGTATGGAACTATGTTTTGCAATGTTATATCTTACATTAGTTCCTATATTCATTGTACAAATGCCAAATTAGCATGAATAAAGATGCACTATGGTATTATATTTTTTATTACTATGATCTAGTTGAGTCAGTTAATATGTATCAAGTTAGAACTATCAATTGGTGAAAATGTGAAGAAGACAACCAAGTTACTATGGTAACCGAATATATGTTATACTCATTGAGCTAAAATATCATCAGTATTAACCAAGCATAATGTGTGTTCACCGATTGGTTGGTGAAGAGCATTTATTTCACCACCCTAAGTTATTTTCTATATATTTGGTCGATGTGAACTCATTTGTTCACAAGGATCATAGAGAAGAGCATAGTAAAGAGAGCTAAGTTGTAGCAGAGCACTTTTCATGCATTATTCAAATATTTAAGAACATTTCAAAGCACACGAAGGTTAGTCACTATGCATTCTTCCCTCACCAAGTTATTCGAGCATATTTTATGGAAGCCCTAAAATAGAGATCATGGCATCTTCATCTCGAACAATGAAAGAAAAATTGGATAAAAAGGTTGTTTTGGTGAAGAACTCCACCTTTATAGAACCAAACTACAAGATCCATCCATAGGTTGCAGCAATACCAGATGATAAAGGTGCATTTTCGTCTATCTCGCCTAGGGTTTTGCTAGTGCAAGATGTACGTGCCTACATACACTGTAGAATAAGTGGAATAAAATACTTTGAGCTTATGGCCACATACCAATCATTATGCATTGATGGGAAGTTGAAGGAATATCACAAACACTTAGAGGTTAAAGGTTTAACCAATGCCCTAAATTTCCCGAAGGTCTTTCATAATGAATGGATCCACATTGTTCTAAGAAGAGTACATGATGGAAAGCTCTGGCTGGATGAGCCCAAGAAGGCAACCAGAGATGTAATTCACGCAGTAACAGGATATCCTATAGTTGACAAAACCAAATCCCTAAGGCACCTATCGAGAACTGAGTTAGAAAATCTAACATTATTCGAGTGGGATGGTAGAGGTTTTAAGATTAACTGCATCAGTGATCCTAAACTGAGGTTCGGTGCTTATGCCATTGGGTATAAGATATTCCAGACCAGAAGACCAAACAACGTACCATGTGGAGCTGTTGACATAGCTTACAAAATTGTCAAGAAAGGTCTACAACTTGATTTTTTCCAAGTTGTTGTAGAGGCAATTAGAATAAAATATGAGAACCCTTAGATCATAAAAGTCAAATACATATAAGTTCGGTTCATTACTACTTTGCATGTTCTTATACTTTTAGAATTTATTTCCCTCAATCGGTAAAGTAAAGTGGAAATCAGACAGACCAGTTAAAGTACAAATCAATGAGATGATTACAAGTCTAGGGAAGAACTTTGAACCTGTTATGAATGAATATTTTACTAAGCTCAAAGCTAGGATGGAAAAGAGATCCAGGATTTTGATACAATTAGTTGAACAATACAAAGATGATATCTATTTTGTAGTAGACATAGATACAACTTTAATCAAAGAAACAGATCTGAGGACAACATGGATACCTCTGATAGACTATGAATTAGATATTGATGTTGCTTCAGAGGCTATTGAGAAACTATTGAATGAGCATGTTGAAAAATATTCCATGAGATTTCGCACCTATGAAGAAGCAAAGACCTGAATACAAATTACTTTACAAGTTCAATAGATGGGTAGGAAAAAGACCACAATTGTCAAAAATTTGAAGAGAAAATGTGCAATAATAGATGAAGAATTGGACAAATCTAAAGATGAAACCGAGGTGCAGACCTCAGTTGGTCAAGAAGCAGAACCGAAACATGATTCTAACGCCACCAAGTCTGATGAAGAACCACTTAAGGCACCTAAGGCCAAAAGGATCAAAAACATAAATATTGAATCTCCATCAAAGACTAGCTCACAATCAGTGACTAAGGATTCACCACCTTTGAAGAAAGGTGTAGAGAAAATAACAAGACCCTCACCGAAGTTTACATACCAAACAAGGAAGCAGAAGGGTACCACTGCACCAAGACAAAAGAGGAGATATGTATGGAACAAAGATGAAAAGGATGATTCTGACAAAAATCTAGATCAATTCAAGGTTGTACAAAACAAGACATCATAGATTATTGATGAGATTGCAGAGGCAATCAAGACAATCAGATAGGTTGGACATCCAAAGATACAAGCATATTCTGATCTGACTACCGAGCACAAGGGTAAACTCAAAGAAGTAATCATAGGTATGATGATCAACTTTAAACAAGTTCCAATTGAGTTTTCTACTTCCATTTCATCATAATTATATGATAAAATATTATCAAGATGGTCATATGCACTCCAAACTAAGAAACAGATGAGAGAAGTAGCTCTCACACTTATTAAAGCTGAGTGCATAGTTGAGGAAATACATGATATAATGAGAAAGTATGCCAAGAAATTTCCAAAGAAGGCAAGAACACTGAATATTTTGGAAGGCAATATGAAATAAGTGGATATTGAGAGCACCAAAATTTGGAACAAACTTTTGAATCCACCTGAGGACATCCAGGATATTGAGGAAGTAAATGATGTTGCATCTAATAAACCGAGTACAAAGCCCATAACAATTGATGATGTAGAAATTGATGATGTATTAGATGGTATTCCTAAACTCTTGACTAATTTAGGTCACCCAGAGATCACAATAACTGATGTAACTGAAGTTGATCCGGATGATAAAGCCAAGAAAGATGAGTCAATCAAAGAAACCAAGACTATAGATGAGGAAGACACATCACAGGTCACCCGAGCAGATGTACCTGGCCAATTACCTATTCTGGTCAAAGTAATTGAAACTGAGACTGAAGCACAATAGAAGCCACCCGAACAACTAACATATACAAATGAGGACAAGGGTGAAGATCATGGTAAAGAGACTGAGCATAGTGGTGGAAAAACACAAGGTGATGCACCTAAAGATACCACTGATGTTGTAGAAGAGAAAGGTGAAGGTAACACAGAGACTCCTGAAAAGATAGTAGATACATATACTAAAAACACACGGTCAACTACTGAGGCACCTCACCAAGTTATCACACTAAGTACCGAGCAGGCAAAGCCAGAAACTGAGCAAAATGCTCAGTTAATATTAACTCTATCTCCTTCATTGAGTGTTGCAGGCAAGAAAAAGAAGAAGAAGAAAGGAACCAAGGATGCAATTACTTTAGATGAAATTGTAGAGATTTTTGACTGGGATCCAAGGACACTTGATCTGGAAACATTGAAAAAATATGGTTAACTTTGCACTAGAAAAGCATCACAGGACACACTAAGACAAGAAGCAAAGAGTGCACAAGTGCTAGAAAAAGTAAAAGAGATTTTAATGCAAGTTGTACTAGATATAAGCATTGATGAATGAGCCCCCATACTTGACCAACTTGAACTACACACCGAGGTGATTGAAAATCCTGACATTGATGCCGAGAAAAAATTGGAAGAAAGAGCAGAAAAGAAGATCCAATATAAAGTTACCGAAAGAATCAGTCAGGCAGTGGCAATCCATAATGTAACTCTGTCTGAATTTGTAAGTGGTTTAGAAACTGTTATATCTGAAGCCATTACAATTCTACAGTAGTTATGCACACTAGATCACTTGACTACTGAGATTAGTGAAAAGCTAAAGAAAATAGATCAAGATCTTAAGGATAGTGCACAAAGTCTATCAACTGAGAAACATGCATTACAGATGCATTATAGCAAGGTAATTCAACACCAGCATTTGAGACAAGACTTGAAGAGAGAAGAAGAGACAATCAAAGAACAAGTAACCGAGCTTCAGGCAATGTTACTACCACATTTGGTCATGATGCAAAAACATGTGACATTGGCAAAGAATCTCATTTCCACCCCAAATTTGTCAGTAAAAGAAAGCATATATGATATGCATGCACAAATAAATTTAGATCTACTCACCCTCAAGAATTTAAAGGAGGAATGGGAGAAATTACTGGAAACACTCAAGAATACCCATCCTACTATTTTTAACAAACTATAATTTATACTCCTTTTGTCATTATTTTCAAAAAAGGGGTAAATATATGTATAGCAAAGGGGGATACTATAATCAGGATGTTCATATACTTACACCGAGTATATACAAAGGGGGAGAGCATGTACAAATGGGGAGTCACTATGTATAGTATTATGTACAGTAATAAGTTTTTGATGCTAATTCCAAAGGGGGAGGATGTTACTCCAATTGCAGTTTGAAGTTGTCATTAGTTATCAAGCGGGCATAATGAATATTCAGTAACAGAGTCACAATAAAGATAATCAGTATAATCACCGAAGTACAGAGTTAACCAAGAGCACTAATCATGCCCAAATTTAACTGAGCACAGTGATTATCGAGTAGACAAACTATACCGAGTAGTAAACCACACTTAGTTGTACAGTATAACTGAGATACACAGACAACACCAAGCACTAAGAGACAACAATAACTGAGTGGAACAGAGACCACCTAAAATTTTGTTATGGCACACCTTTTTATGTAACAACTTTTTAGCCGACCTAGATAATGGTTCACATGATCGAGGAGGACATTAATTATGGATTTACAACATTAATTGTTTGTCTTGTATGTGTAGATGATCAAGGTAAAGTTTCTACACCATTGATCTTAGGGTAAGGATGTAATTGTTAAGCCCTAATTAGGTCATATCGTTTAATATATAAATGTATAGATGTCAAATTTTGTAATGTATGTTGATCAAGAAATGATCAAGTAGCCACCATACTACAGACATCCGAGATCAGAATTAAAGGATTTCAAGGACAGATACTACATTGCATAAATCAGTTTTCAGAACTAAGGCAAGGCTACCGAGCAGAATAGAGAAGAAGGTATTATCATTCACATTGAGATGATAAATTTTTGTATGAACTTAATGGATCTGTATCAGAAATATTGAGATTGTATATCTTTCAGATCAAACTTTTGTTACTCTCTAAAAATTGTAATAGACCCCTAATCTCTTAACATAGTAGACTTAACCGTCTTATTGTAAATCTCTTAACCGAGTGCACACATATATTGTGTTGCAAAATCCTCACATTGTTACTCCTAATAGGGTAAGATCATCAAAAGTGGTCATTCTTTGTAAAGCTTTAAAAGACTAACTTTATTTTTGCAGTAGTGAATTTTTGTGGGTCTCATCCCACCATAGTTTTTACCTTCTAAAAGGGGTTTTCTACGATACCAAAATACTAGTGTCATGAGTACTTAATTTTATGTATGTGTATTATTTACTTTACATGCATTTATATTTCAGCAATGATACTATATGTTTGGTGTATGCAATCTACTCATTCGATTAATATAGAACGGTGGTTACAAATATTTGGTTACAATTTTTTAAGGGTACTGATACACCCCTCCCCTCTCAGTACACACCTCTCCATTATCCCAAAAGCTTTGATCATTGATTATTATTTTTTGGGTCAATCGGTGAAAAAGTAAGTTCTATCGGTAAGTGCATTTAATATATGGGTGTGAAGGTAGATAAAAAGGCTATTTTGGATTTCACCTTCACCTTGCACATTTTGAAAGTTCTTGTGGAGTGAAAGTAGAATTTTTTGAGCCATTTTCATAGATCCAAGCGATAAGGAGAGATTGTTTGTGTTGATTTGGAAGAGAAAATCAATCATTTTTTGTCGTGTTCTTCAACAAGAACCCTAGTTTCTAATTGTTTGAGGTATTTATCTGATATCTGCATTTGTGGTTGAAAATTTAAGATAGATACTCCTAATTTAATTGATATTATCAAGAGGCCATGACCAAATTTTAAGAAACATTTATTCAAATCAATAGAATATGACCCAGCGGCTTCCCTAACTAGCATTCCCTATGATGTTATGCATATAGAGGATGTTAGAGAATTCATTAATTGCAAGTTGGAAGACCTAGGATCAAGGGAAATATATGAAAAATATAAGAAGTTATGTGATGATAACTTAGTGTTGAAGGATGTGCATAAATGCTTTGTCGATAAAGGTTTTCATCATGTAGTCAATTATCCCTATAAATTTGAAGATGATCAAGATAGGTATATTCTAAGAAGAATTTGTGACCAGTTCATGTGGCTAGATTGACAACATAAAATCACAAAGGAAGAAATCCATTATGTAATTGGTTTATGCGCAACCGGTGGTGTGCTCATTCTTTGTACCATTCCTAAAGAAGAAGTGATCAAATTGACAAAATCATCTAAGTGGGATGGTCATGTAATGATTGTGAATGATATTACAAATGAAGAGGTAAAGTGTGTATATATGGTTATTGGCTAAAAGGTGTATCACTCTAGTCAGATGAATAGTATACCCAGTGGTGCTATTTATACAGCCCATATGATGAACAAGTAAAATGAAGACTATGATTTGGCTGAAGCTATAAGAGAGCAGGTACTATTGAATCTGGAAAAGATTTTTAAAAAAAAGGACAAGAGAGAAAAGTTCAAGTATAGTCAGGTGATCATGTGTTTGTTTTTATATTTCAAAAACATGTTCCCTGGTATCGATAAAATTACATGGTCAATGGATACTCCAACTTTCATTCAAATCAATAATAGTATCAAAATCTTAGGAAATGATTTCACTTGAAATGTATAAGGTTACTTTAAAGAATTTCAGAAGAGAATGCATAAAAAGAAAAGGATACCATCTAAAATTGTTGAAAGGTATAAGGACACTATTTTATTCATGGTAGATGCATACACTTGTTTGATGGAATCTATTGATCCAAGGACCTCATGAGTGATTCCTATGGGTTATAACATGGATGGAGATATTCTGGATGTGTATGCAGAGAACTTATTAGCTCAACAGCTAGATCCCAAGACTCCAAGGTTTGGGACATATCAAGAGAATTCTCTTGAAGTGCAAAATTATTTGATGGAACCTGTTATTGTATGAAAGGTGAGAAAGGAAGTTGAGAAATTTGTGAATCAAAAAGGTTTCACAAAACAATATATTGAGAAAGCAAGAGCTAAACATGTTGCAGAGCAAGCTAGTACATCTAGTTCAACAAAAGATGGTGATGATGTTGAAGTTATTAGTGCAACCAGTAGTACCCTAACTGGTAAAAAAACTAGAAATGCCACAAGACTCAAGAAGGAGAAACCTTCTCCTTCTATCAAGAATCAAGACAATAAATCTTAAAAGGGTGCTAAGCCTAAAACTACACCTCTCAAGGAGACACAAAGCACAAAAAAGGTGACAGGTAAAAGAAAAAAACAAAAGGAAAAAAGGGTTAAGATAGTTGTTGATGAAGAGAGTGAAGGGACAAAATATGAGAAAGAGTAGAAGGAACTCAAGGCAAAAGGAAATAAATCCAAGGTGGTAGGTTCCCCCACTACTAAAATTGTTAAGTCTAAATCTGGTAAGATAGCTTTTGTCAATGCAATAATTCAAAATGTCAGTAAATATGGGATACTTGTTGGAGTTAAAAATTATTATCACTTACTTGATGAGGGAGATCAAAGAAAAGTTAAGGATGTTGTAATTGCAAGCATGAATAAGCTAAGTCAAGTTTTAATCCAACTGCAAGAACAAAATCCTAGTGCCTTATATGATAAAATTGATGCAAGATGGAAGGAAACACTTATAAAGGATAAGGAGTTAGTAAAGTATGTTTTACAAAGACTATCACCTGAATCATATGAGGAATAAATAGGAGATATGATTAAAAAGGTAAGACCTTTATTTAGGACCAGATCAAGAGTTACAAAGCTATTAGCTGGGGAGACCCAATCGGTGCAGGATGAAACATAGGAGATTCTAAGAGGACATTTAGTTTTGGTGAAGTATAAAAGTAAAGAAATTAGTATGGATGTTCAAGAGGAACCAGTGAAAGAAAAGGAGAGTGATCCATTGGTGACTCAAATTGATGAGAGATTTACTATTGACTGTATGAAGATCACACTTGATGAAATCTGAGATGAGATGGAAAATACATGTGATACCCTTGCCATGGAGATATAGGATGAGCACATGGATACACAAGATCAACAAGAATCACATGAGAAACAAGATGTACATGAGGAACAATAGGAAGAAGAGCCAGTAAACATGGGTACCATTTAGGCTATGACCGATGATATACAAGATAAATTTTATATAGATGATCAACAACAAGAACAAAGTCAAAGAAAAGGAGGTTACAGATGATTTTATGCATGAACAAGAGGAGGAAACTACAGAGAAGAAATAAGATCAAGAAAAGGTAACAACTTCCTTGCAGTCCAAGATAAGCATTGATGAAGATGATATACTGATAAAGGGACAGATAGACTTGAACACTATGAGCCCCAAGGAGATGATAGAATTTTCTATGGTGATCAAGTCAAAGGGTAAAGCAGAAAAGATGAAGAAAGAAGCACAGCTAACTCTCACCGCCAGAGATATATTTTTAGATGTGTTAATAAATGTGAAGTATGATGAAACTACTACACCAATCGAGCAACTAGCCCATTTGGTAACTGCTACTGGCGAGGAAATGAAGAGTTTAGAATATGTTGCAACTTTGAAAGAAGAGAAGGACTATGAGAAGAAGAGATCAGAGAAGTTAGTCAGACAACAAAACACTTACTTTGGTTGTCAATCAGGTAAAGGATGCTTAAATGAAGGTGGTAAGATTCTCAAATCTATCTCTGACTTTTCTCAGTTCTTGAAAGATTTAGAGAGGGATAGATGTGAATCTCAATAAGAGCTTAGATTGCTTGTTGCAAATTTTGATCCTATACATGAGCATGCTACTACCTTTGGTGCTAGCGTTAGCAATATAAATCACAAATTGAAATCATGTAGGAATGAGAAAGACAAGAGGATTTCTAACTTAATGGAGTTACAAAGTTTGTTGATTCTAAAGTTAGACATTTTGCAACATTATGTGCAGGAAGCTGAGAAGGCTCTATCATTCCCAAATGTGTGCATATTTTATGGTTTAGAAGAAATAGCATTTTTGCTAAGTAGACATATTTCCATTGTGGAGAACTTACTAAAGACTTGGGACAGTATTTTATAGATTTTGAACGGTAACTACAATAATGTTTTCAGTAGAATGTAACTAGGTTTTTCTACTCTTACATAAATAAAATTTTGACACTTTTTGTAATACCTTTGTCATTGTTTTCAAAGGCGAAGTAGTGTAAATAAGGTTGAAATTTGGCTAAGTCCAAGAAAATGCAATGTCATGATTAAGGGGAGTATTACACATCTATTTAATTCCTAGGGGGAGCTATTGAGCTATCAGGAATTAGTTTACTTCTGTGAAATGTAATGGTTTTTTTTCATGTATGCTTTAGCTAGAAACTCAGCAAATTTTTCTAAGTGTTTCCATCAATGCCAAAGGGGGAGATTGTTGGCATTTGGTGAAGATATTAGGAGTTTTGATCATGTGATTATAATATGGTGTTTTCATTTCTAACAACATGATCTATTGGAAGCATGAGATCTCTTTTACCGATGGTGTTGAAGGATCAAATTAGCAAATTGACTAGGTGTTCAGTCAACCGGTAAGAAGAAAATATGAAAGGTACATGGGACCAAATTTTGTGTTGGAGATCAAGTTAAAGTGTGTGGTCATTCATTTAACTTCTACAGAGGTATCTCTAGATATATCTACAACCACATTAGTTAACTTGAAGAATTGGGCAATTTATTGAGGATTGAAGCGACACTGGTAGGAAGAACACCTGAGTCAGGAAAAGTGAGTTTGATTAGATCAGCTAATCAGTCAATTTAGTGTTAGTAAATGTTTTATTTATGAATTGGTTAATCTTGTGTTGATTTTATTGAGTTGACCATCGGATTTGATTTTTATGTCGGTGGGTAAAACATTTTTTTGGCAAAGGCCAAATTGGAAAAGTTGTTATAAAAGAAGGATGAAATTAAATTTTAGGTAAATTTTTTGTGATGAGATAGGTTATTGTGATTGTGTAAAGTTGAAGAAAGGAGATTTGATGTTTAAGGTGGAATTGTGATCATAATTGAATCAGATATGTGAGATAGGAAGTGTCATAATCAGATCATTCATTCTTGGGTCTATCTCAAGGAAATCACTAACAGGTTTGTAGGTCAAATCCTTTAACAATGTCACTCTTAATAGGGTGAGAAGGATCTCTAATAGGATCTGAAGTATAAATCCTCTAACAAGATGACTCTCAAAATGATTTTGTAATCCCTTAACAAGGTAGTTCTTAACAAGACTTGTATTAGCTCCTAACCGGGCTAAAGATACTCTTAACCAAGTATACCCTTAGCACGGTATTTGTAATTACTCCTAATAAGGCAGATTTCAGTGGTGCACTAGTGAAATTTGTGGGTATCATTGCCACATGTGGTTTTATACCTCATACAAGGGCTTCCATGGGAAAAATCTTGTGTCTTGAGTTTACTTTTTTGTGAATGTTTTACTTGCTAAGCTTCTATGTAGTATTTTCTTTTGCATGTTGGTTATTGTGGAAGTTATTTGAGAAGTGTTTCATATTTGTGGTTGCAATGATTCAACCCCCCCCCTCTCAATGCCTTTAAATACTAACAAAATCATGATTAATATTATGGTTAGAGTAAGGGTTTAGGGTTTAGGGTTACTAGTTATTAGTTAAATTTTGTTAGACCAATTACAAACAAGCAAATTTAATATTTGTAAAATTCATCTAGTAATAATAAAGTCTACATAAGTATTTTATAATTTTATAAATTTGAAAAATAATTCTCTCTCCATTCATTGGATAATTATTTTGGGATCTTATACACACTTTTCTCGGAGGAAAATAGGAATTTCTCGCAGAGAAAAATAGGATAATGGATATATTTTTGCCTCCCCTCTTTTATGATGGCTTCATGTCTTTCATGTTGTTCCTAATTATGACCATCATGTTTGTCTATTTACACCCATCCTCTGTTATCATGTTGATCCCATTGGATTTTTTCAACCATTATCCTAGCAATTATCTAGTTGACAATGGTTGTTTGTCAGCGCTATCCACTCAACAATGGTTTTTTTCAGCATTATCCACTTGAGAATAGTTTTTTTCAGCATTATCGTATGGAGGAAATTATTTATCTCTTATTCAAAACACCACTCCCACCACTACAAGAAAAATACCTCATATTTGGTGCAAAACATATATCTGGTTAGGGTTTTCTTATTTTTGAATTGTTTTGTGTGTGTGCAAGGGTTTTTGCTCAATATTTACAATCTCTGAATATTTTATTTTATGTTTTTTTCACACTT
Organism: Thuja plicata; assembly: GCA_018584345.1. Classification (NCBI taxonomy): domain Eukaryota; kingdom Viridiplantae; phylum Streptophyta; class Pinopsida; order Cupressales; family Cupressaceae; genus Thuja; species Thuja plicata. The sequence continues at coordinate 1,889,171 of MU224516.1, forward strand.
CCCATAATAGTTTTGGAGCTCACGCAATCAATAAAATAATTTTAGGTACTCTCTATTTCACTCTGTTTGTTTAAAAGATTGTTTGTCAAGTATAAAATTATTTACAATCCCTAAATTTCTGAAAGAAGAAGAAACATGGTTGTCGAGATCATGCTGAGATTGTTGGATCAATATATTATGTCTCTCAAGCTTTGCCTTTGTTTGAAATTATCTCCTTGATTTCAGAGCTTCCTTGAGAACATCTATTGCTTGTTTCTTCTTTTTCCATGCTTTAGCCTTTTTCCATTCATCCAGGAGACGTAGTCTATTTAATTTTACTATTTTCTCTTTTAAAACATCCCTCTAAATGATATCTCTTGACTTCTACATATATTTCTTTAAATATAGATATGATAGTGCGTAGAATTAATAAAAAAATGTGCCATAAATTTCAATTTATTTAGCATAATTGACATGTTTCACCATTTTGTCACATGTCCTTGTTGAAGAGCATCATCTTTCCCATTTGATTCCATGTTGTTGAGGCATCTATGGAATTAAAAAAAATTATATTTATTTTTAGTCCTTTATCTTTTATAAAGGTCATAGAATTAATAAAATATGGAACAAGTTCCAGTTTTGTTAGCTTTATTGACATGTTGTATCATTTTCTTATATGATCTTTTGGACTAGTACAATCTCCTCTATTGGAGTCCATGTGTTTGGGTATCTGGAAAATGAAGAAAAGGGATCATACTAGTGTTACGATAATACAAGCAAGCAAGAGGGTTTGAAATATGTTGTTAGCTTACATAAATAGAACTAATTGATATAAAATAGTATTTGGTAACAATGATGATGTTCATTAGCTTCTAATTAAGCTAAGGATGCATTGTAACCTATGGACTTAATCAAGATATGGTATAAGTTTCACTTTATTTAGCATAGTAGACATATTTTACCATTGTTTTATGTGTTTTTGAGGAGAAGCAACATATTGCTTACTTATTTACATGTTATTGAGGCATGTACAAAAAAACATGATATATTCATATTTATCCAAATTAATATCACATATTTGCAAAATGTAGAAGTACAGAGTGGCTAATTGAACCAACTATATTATGGGAAAGAACTATTTAAAATAGCAAAAGATTCTAAATTATCCTTTTTCTCACAGTTTTAAATTTCAATGGGAACACTTCAATAGCTTAAATTTAAGTAGAAAATGCATTTAAGCAACATGGCCATGGGGTTATTGGGAAAAAATAACATGTGACTTCATAATTTTTTATCTGTCTTTAATTTTGCATCTAAATTTAATTTGGAGGACATATTATTAATAATTTCATTTAAAAATACCATTTAAGTGAGATTCTTAAAAATAAGTAGCAAATTTGACTATCTGTTGGGCCACCAACTCCACAAATTGTTGTTTAAAAAGTTGAGAAACATCTAGCCAAAATGGTCTAAGCAACTTTCCCTAAGCAAGTGGAAAAGGTGGGAGGCTAGAAAGTGCTCCACCAACTTAGGGTTTTATTTGCCACTCGTCAATCATGTCAAATTTTTTTTTTTACTTGTTTTTTCAATAGTTTATATTTATTACCATGAATTGCTAAATAAAATAATTCATGAGATCACTACTTCCAAAAATTTGGGAAAGAAATTTATCACATCTTTTATTTACACATTAATATAATTAAAAATATACTATCTTCCACAATTATAATTACACATTAATATAATACAAAACTATAGGTTCCATTGTCTCGAATACACATTAATATAATAAAACATACTATCTTTCATAATTATACTTAATTAATTAGAATTTATTTAAGTTGGCATGGGCATGTTGTGATTGTTTAAGTTGTTGTTTGTTGTTTTTATTGTCAAGGTTCAAATCCCATTGTGGATGAGGTCCCCCATTTGTGGCCTCACTGGATCAGAGCTCCAAGTCAAAGAATTTATAACTTTAGGAAAAAATAAAGAGATTTGATTTAAATTTTATAACATCCTTCCAAAAAGTTGATTGTGTCAAGCCATGGTGGAACGATTGGTGTTGGTTACCTATTTTTGCAAATTCAAACCCAAGCTTGGATATCATTAGGTTGTTCCTCACTTTCCTATGGTGCGAACCTTGAATTTTTTATGGCACTTGAAGTCCTCTTAGGTCATTTGGTATTACAGGTTCCAAACTATATGGTCTGCCATTATTGAGCCCAAGATGACTCATTTTTCTTGGTGTATTCTTTTCCAAAGCTTGTTGTTAGGCTCTTGCTTGCGATATTTGGGTGTTCTGAATTTGTGTTGCCCTTTTTATGGGTAGCCAAAAACTTTCACACACCTCTTATGGTTTTGTCATCATGCCCAACACTTTTGGATTTGGATTCATGATTTATTTTGACCATTCCGGCCTAAATCATTTTCTTCGCATATGGTTTTTCGGGGGGTTTCCCTTGTATCCCCTTCAAATTTACCCAGATAGAAACCTCTATACATTATGGAAAGATATAAATGTTGTTAACTTAATTGATGTTAGCGTTTCACTTTTTACTAAATCATATAATGTAATAATGTGATGCTCTAGATTCAAGTGCAATCCAAATAAGGTTGTGCTAGAGGTGGACCACCTACAAGAGCTTTTAGAGCATTGAGTAAATTCTCCTTGTATGGTTTCCAAAGTTCTTAGCTTTTGGATGTGGTATGGGAGGTGCGGTCCCTTCTACTAGTGGTGGTAATGACTTGCCAAATTCCAGTAATGATAGTGGCCAACCTAGCTCTTTCAAGTGGCTCTCACGTTTGACACTTCTCCTTCTCGGAAGGACTAGGATAGAGATATAAAGGAGGTTGTGACTGAAGAAGGGTGGTCCTTCCTAGATGCTACTCCTAACCCTGCTAATGTATGGAGTCCCAAAAATGATCGGGATCCCCCTTCGCCACCCTTAGCCACTACGCTAGCTGCTTAGTAGTTTTTTTGTGATGTTTTCTCTTCGAGATTAACCCATGTTTCTATTTCTAGATGCTATAGTATATTTTTTAATCCTTTAGACACTTCATAGTTGATGAAAAGTAATCCCATATTCCTATATTTTTTTAATAAATAATAATATGGCATACTTTCAGGGTGGAAAGCCTCTTCACTTTGTGGAAAGTTAGGAATGTTGTTCTCTTTTCTCACAGCTCTATTGATATCCATGTATCATTTTTCACTAAAGCATGTATTTGTAATAATGTGATGCTCCAAATTCAAGTGCAAGCCAAAAAGGTTGCACTCAAGGTCGCCCACTTGCAGGATCTTTTGGAGCATTGGGGAAACACCCCTTATATGATTGTTAGGGTACCTTTGGATCCTACATCTCATGACCATTCTTCACTTATGGCCAGCAATGTGGCCACAGTTCCTCCACCCTCCACTCATAGACCCCGCATTCCCAAGCTCCTCGTCACCAATCTGGTGGTGACATGGATTTTCAAAGGAAATACTCCACCTCTTCGCCACATGGAGGCTCAAATTATGGGTTGGGTAGCAGGGGTTCATAACCTTCTACAAGTGTTGGCTCTTGCTAGCTAGACACTGACAATGACAACAATTTTCCAAGCTCTTCAAAATGGCTCTTGTGATTAGCATTGGATATCTCTCCTGCTAGGAAGGAGAAACAAAATGAAGAAGTTGTGATAGAAGAAGGGTGGTCCCTTTTGGATGAGAACCCCAACCCTGCTAATGTATGGGGTCGAAAGGATAATCAAGATCCTCCTTCGCCTCCCTCGACCACTGCTTTAACCACTTTGCAATTGTTATGTTATATTTCTATTTTTAGGTGTTCCCGTATTTTTGTTTACTTAGCTTTTCCAAGCACTATCTATCTAACACTCGAGGGGTAATCTTGTATCCCTCTACCCTTTTTTTGTGAATAGTGGTGAGTACTTGCAATGAAATTTCTTTAACTAGTGATTAAATGAAACTCTTTTGACCAGTTACAATTTAATATATTTTATATTTTGTATAAATTTCATATTTTCTAATGTCAAAATGCAATATTTTTAACCTTCTAATTTCTAAAAATTAGTTTTCTATCATTTCATTGGCTAAACCAATTGAGGTCTTATAAACAAAATTTAGGAATACAAAATGTGAACAACTTTTTTAAATTATTTTTCAATATTTAAATTAATTTTTAATTATTTATATTGATTTTTATTTTTATTTTTTTGGAATAAAAAAAGTGAACAGTTTATTTTTTGCACTTTTTTAGCCATAGTGCATTTTTTAAGCATTTATTTTGGAATATTTCACTTTTTAAGCTAATCTTTTTTATATATTATATTATCTGTAGTACTATTGCAATGACTTTTGTTTAATTAGTGATTAAATGAAACTCTTTTGACTAATTAAAATTTAATATATTTTATATTTTTTTATAAATTTTATATTTTCTAATGTCAAAATATATTTTTAACTTTCTAATTCCTAAAAAATATTTTTCTATCATTTCATTGGGTAAAGTAATTGAGATCTTATACACGGAATTTTAGGAATAGAAAATGTAAACAATTTTTTTAAATTGTTTTTTCAATATTTAAATTATTTATATTATTTTTTATTTTATTAAAAAAAATTAGGAATACAAAATATGAACAATTTTTTTTGCACTTTTTAGCCCTACTACATTTTTAAAGCATTTATTTTAGAATGTTTCACTTTTTAAGCTAATCTCTTTGATAAATTATATTATTTTTATTGTTTTTTTTATTTTTATTTTTTTTTATGAATAGAGACCTTTACTTTTTTTAATTTTATTATTTTTTAATATTAATAATTTATATATAATTTATGTGTACTCATATAAATATAACTACTATCTTATATATAAAATATGTCGAGAGATATCCTTCTCGAGGTGCCTATTGCGCCTTGCAAGTCGATGGAAATAGGCGTCTTGTGAAAGATATTTTTCAGTGTATTTTATATATAATAAGTATATATAAGCTAGTAGCAGTCACAACACAACATGGAAGTATTAAATAAATTAATAAATACTTATATTATATTAAAATTATGGTTAGGGTTAGGTTTTGGTTATGATTAGGGTTTAGGGTTGGAGTTTAAGATTAGGATTACGGTTAGGGTTAGGGTTTTTAGAGGGTCAAGGTTTAGGCTAGGACTAGGATTAAGATTATGGTTAAGGTTAAGGTTACCCGGTTAGGGATATGGTTTGCGTTAGGCTTTTGATTAGTTTTAGGTTTTAGGATTAGGGTTAGGATAGTGTTAGGATTGTTATGGTTAGGGTAGGGTTTATATCATGGTTAGGGTTAGGATTAGGTTTTAGGGTTTATAATTAGGATTATTTTTAGTGTTAGGGTTTACTATTAGGGTTAGGATCAAGGTTTAGGTTTTAGCATTAATATTAAGGTTTACGATTAAGATCATGCTTTAGGATAAGATTATAGTTCAAGATTTTGGATAAGATTATCATTAGGGTTTCAATTAGTTTAAGGGTTCAGGATTAGGGTTAGGATAGTGTTAGGGTTTAGGGTTAGGGTTAGAATTGTGGTTAAGGTAGGTTTTTATATCATGGTTGGTATTATGGTCAAGGCTGGGATTTTGCGTTAGGGTTAGGATTAGGATTATTGTTAGGGTTAGGGTTTACATCATAGTTAGTATTGTGGTTAGAGTAAGAGTTTAAGGTTAGAGTTAGTATTAGAGTTTAGGGTTTATGATTAGGATTATAGTTAGTATTATGGTTAGGGATAAGGTCTACATCATGGTTGGTATTATTGTTAGGGTTAGGACTAAGGTTTAGGATTAGTATTAGGGTTTTGGTCAGGATCATGTTTTAAGAAACGATTATCGTTCAAGGGTTCAAATAAGATTATCTCTAGGATTTTAATTAGTTTTAAGGTTGAGGGTTACATTTAGGATAGTTTTAGGATTCAGGGTTAAGGTTAGAATTATGTTTAGGATAGGGGTTTATATCATGGTTAAGGTTAGGATTTAGTGTTAGGGTTAGGATTAGGGTTTTGGATTCAGATTATTATTAGGGTTAGGTTTATCTCATGGTTAGTATTATGGTTAGAGCTAGGATTTATGAGTAGAGTTTGGATTAGGGTTTAGAGTTAATGATTAGGATTATAGTTAGGATTATAGTTATGTTTAGGGTCTACATCATGGTTATTACTATTGTTAGGATTAGGATTATGGGTTATGGTTTAGTATTAGTAAATTAGTGTATAATTAGGATCGTGATCTAGGATACGATTATAATTTAGGGTTTGAGATAAGATTATCATTAGGATTATGGCTTAGATCATAGCTAGGGTTAGGGTTTTTTATTAGGCTTAAGGTTAGGTCAATGATTTAGGTTTATGCAATGTTTAGTGTTAGGGTTGGGTTTAAGGTTCTAGTTATGATCTTGTTAAGGATCAAACTTATGGTTAGGGCTAGGTTTTAATGTTTGTGCTGGCATTTAGGGTTAAGGTTAGTGTTAGGATTACAAGTAAGGTTTAGGGTTAGGATTATGTTTAGGTTAATGGTTTATATCATGGTTAGTATTATGATTAGGTTTAAATATTATGATTAGGTTTAAATCTTATGGTCAGGGTTATGATTGTTGTTAGGTTACATCACGGTTAGTATAATGATTAGTGTTAGGTCTTGGATTAGGGTTATAGTTAAGATTACTAAATTTAGGATTTAAGATTAGGATTATTGTTAGGGTTAGGGTTTAAATCATGTTTAGAATGATAGGTTGAGTTAGGATTTTGATTAGGGTTGGGGTTTGGGGTTAGGGTTTGTATTAGGGTTTAGGATTTAAAATAAGATATTATTGTCCTTCGACGCCATGCTGATGTTGATCCTGGTTTGTTCCATTGTAATGGAATCTATAAGGGCAAATATGTGTATGGTATGGTTGATAATGGGTATAATAGAGTGGTTGACCATGGTGATCATACTGATATGGTCTAAAGTGATTTCCTTGTTGGAAATGATATTATGAGTGATCAGGAGGATTTTTTTGGTATTGTAGATACCCTTGTTTTATATCATTGTATAGGGGGTTGTGATGGGATCTATGAAATTATAGTTATTCTTATTTTCCATTACCCAAGGTGGAGGCATATTGTTTCTAGGTGGGGGAGGAAATTCAATTTTTTTTCTTGTTATCTATGTATCTATATCCCTTTCCTTGCCAAATCCTTGAGAATTATGGTCTTCTTGTTGTTGATGATAAGGGATGGCATTATTTATTGCTTCCTCATTTGGAAAACACATCTTGGCAATGACTTTTAGTGTTTTCTCCTCCAACCCTACATTTTTCTCAACCAGGTTTGATTTATGCACTGTATCATATAAATTTTGTAACTAGCTCTATAGTTGTTTCTTAACAATTTCTCTTTGTTAATTTTTATCAGGTACATTTGTGTGTGCATCTTTAGAGCCTTTTCTTGATGTTCTCGAAGAATTGAAGCCAGCGAGAGCATTCAAGGTCCTTTTTCTACTTGCATTGTGTTGAGATTCCTCTCATGAATTTTTCCTCATCCTCTTAGTGTATGCCTTGTTTACATAGGTTAGAATCATCTCTTCCTCTACTTCATTTTGGTTGTTTGACTCTCAGCTTACTATAAATCCATTCTCATTAGTATAAACCTCACACTGCCCATCTTGTGCAAATATTCTCTCAAATCTCATTTGACTATTTTTGGGACTGTAGTCATTTTCCTTTCCTTTGTTTTGTCTTGTTTTATTTCTCTTTTGATTTAAATATAAATTCTCAATAGGATTTGCCTATTTCAAGGATCTCCTACCAAACATACAAGGTTGTGATTTGGAAAATTGTAAGATTAAATGTCTTTGCTTAGCTCTTTTAGATTCACAAGTTATCTTGATTTCATTCATACACTTTAATGCTATTAGTTTATGTCAAAGTCACCACCTCTTTGTAAGAGAAAATATTCTAGTATCTTCTAGGTTCCTTTCCAGCTATAGAGAACTCTTCCTAATCTTCTATATCTTACCCAATGGATTCTCTAATTAATTGGTTCCCAAAACCATAAATTGAAAAACCCTAAAAATGTGCCCTCTTCTATGATTGGATCAAGAAATTTTTTTGGCCAATGAACAAGAAAATTTCCAAGGAAAGAGTCTCCCACTCCTCAAGCTCTGCAAGACCTAGGCATGTGTACCTTTTAACTTAAGTATATTTATGATTATATTATGGTTCTTAACCTCAGATTCACTTAGTATGGCACATATACTTAAAATTAAATTCTAAAGCCTTATTTCTCCTGCTTCTTTATGTTAGTAATAACTGAGAGGGGGTGAATCAGTGGCCTCAAAAATATTCCAATTAATCAACCCAAAAACTTAGTACCACAATGTTAATCCTCTAGTTATCTTCAGTCCTATAAGATGAATGCCTTCAAATATACTTATTAAATAACTATTGCTCGGAGTGCTTTGTTAAACCTTATTTTCTATGTTTACCGAATAGCATTCATTCAATGTACCAAAAAATAGTAAATTACTTAGAGTATACCGATCAATCCAGATTAGTAATGTGAAATGCAAAACGCTAAAGTAATGACTCATAAACATATTAACACGTGGATTTTTAATGTGGAAACCCTGTTGAGGGAAAAAACACTTGGGACCGGTAACCCAAAATTTTCACTCTTCTGAAGTGAGCTCAGTGAAGAGCCAACCCTGTTAAAGGTTACAAACACTGTGTTAGGTGTAACCTTGTTAGAGGATTTAAAAGATTAGTTTATCACTTGATATCGAGCATCTCTATGCTACCTTCTATGACCAAACCCAGTGTAGTTTGTCAAATGGTATCTGGCATCTCATGTTATCTTCATGATCAACTTTTTGATACTCCTTGGGATGTATCTCAAGATAGAAAGGATCTTTAAATCCTGCTCGGTTAAGATACTTTTTGAATCAATGGTTAAACTGAAATAGTATGATTTGTTCACATATACAACTTTACACTTGCAGATTTTCAGATCTATTGTAAGCTCATTAAACCATTCTGATCAATGTCTTTTCAATACCTTTGCTCCACTTTTGTTCTGCTCGGTGATATTATGCTCTGTTGCTCGGTGTCCGCAGAAATCTTTATCTCTTTCCTCAGCTTGATTTATCAGGACTGTATGAAGTTGTTCTTCATTAGTTTCTCTCTAGCATCCTCTTTTTCATTCACTCCCCTTAATTCGTAATGAATTAAGTTGTCTCGTTATAGACATGATATCACTGTTTCTAGGTTCTTGATTTTCTTGATCTTGACATGATCTGCAATCTTAGCCATTCTGATTTAAAGCATAACTCTTGTTTTATCTCATAAAAATATTCTTTCCAACTGGAAAAATAGTTTTAAATCCTTTACTTATCTCTAGATTTATCTTGTCGATGAAAAAAATGATAACTACCAGTTAAGTCTATATTTAGCTCTGCCAGCTAGATATTTTGTCATTTCTGAACTCCAGTTAACTTCATTGTTTAAAATCTTTGATAGCTTTGGTCAACACTTCAGTTCTCCTTGGGCTTCTCCATTGGGGTTGTTTTCTCGTCAAGGTTGTATGTCCTTCGGGCTTCACTGCAAAGTTTTGCTCATCGGTTAACACTGTAATTATGGCCATCGATAATGCTTGTAATTCTTCTCTTCAGTAATGCTCATTGGCTTCTTTTCTCGGGAATCACTGTGACTTAAATTTCAGTGATTTCTATCCATCGGGTTCCAGTAGCCGTCGGTGTTTGAAGTCACTTAGTGAATACTTGTCTTTTATGAATTACTGAAAGCATAATCTTTCTCTATCTGATTCTCTGAAGTCTTTGACACTTTGATTATAACCCACTAGATTATATCAAGTTGACATCAATGACAATATAATCCATTAACTAATTTAATGTCTTGGATTATCTTTCTGCATTTTGGTGATAAACTTAACATCTTCAAACATTCAATCAGTTACATGTCATCAATCTCTCCCTTTGGCATTGATGGAAACATACTACATTATCACACTATATTATTACTAATACAATATGAAATATAACAATTTCATATGTCTCTCCTATTGTAACTATTACAAATGTATGGCTCTTGGTAAGCTCATATAGCTTAGATTTATTTCTTGCAGAGTGGTGTCTTCAATATTCATTCCCTTTACTGGATAGATGTAGCAGCTTCTGTCTCTGTTCTGATATGTGATCTTCCTTGACTACTCCTCGTCTTCATAATCTATTTTTCCTTTGACAGCAATTATTTCTTTGTATGAACTCTCTCCCTTTGTTACTTCTCTCCCTTAGATGGATATTTCATATGTAATCAATCTCTCTCCCTTTGAATATTGATTAACTCTTCCTTTTGATTCTTAGGAACTTCTCTTTATGGATAATGATATAATATTTTCCTGATAATGAGATCATCTCTCCATTATGATTCTTGAAATCTCTCCCTTATGATAATGACATAATCTGATAATGAGATAATCTCTCCCTTTGACAACAATGCCAAACAATTCTCTTCTATATCATATTTCATCCCTTTATATAATATATTCCTTGAATTTCCCTATCCATCAGTAATACATTGTCTCTGGTGTTCGGTATAGATTTTTACCTTATTGTGTACATATGTATCTGTTTCTATTCATCTTGGTGCTTGCATCAACATGAATGATCTTATGGTTGTATGTAGGTTGATGCAGCCTCCTAGTCAACTTACTGACCGATAGACAAGGGTTGGACCCCTAGTCTTTGTCTCAAATACTCAAACGTATCTTTAGGTAATGGCTTGGTAAATATATCAGCTAATTGTTCCTTTGATTGAACATATTCTATTATCACTTCTTTTTCTTGCACTTGTTCTCTTAAATAGTGATACTTGATAGCAATATGCTTAGTATTAGCATGCATGACTGGATTCTTAGAAATTTTAATTGCACTGGTATTATCACAATAGATAATTACTGGTTCAATCTTCGTATTCATACCTTCCAACAACTGTTTGATCCAGGCAATATTGGATCAATTTGCAGCAGCAACCACATATTTTTCTTTTGTAGTAGACTAAGAGATGCATCCTTGCTTCTTGTTGATCCATGTGACAAGTATGTCACCCATGAAGAATGCTCCTCCAGTTGTGCTCTTTCGGTCATCAATGTTTCCAGCCCAATCAGCATCTATATAGACTTGTAGTTCAAATTTTCCTTCTCTTTTATACCATAAGCCATAGTCCTCAGTGTTCTTCAGATATCTTAGAATTCTCTTGACAGCAGTCATATGTGATTGTTTGGTATTAGCAGAGAATCTTGCAACTATTCCAACTGCATGTGCTATATCCGATCTGGTATGAACACCATACATTATTTTTCCAATCATTGATCTATACAAGGTCTGATTTACCTCATTTGATTTGTATTCTTTTGTTAGCTTACATCCGATAGCCATAGGTATTCCAACTGGTTTAGAATCTTCTATCTTAAATATCTTTAGCACTTCCTTAATGTTTTTAGACTGAGTGATATATATGTCTGCATCTTATTGAAGAATCTGTAGACCAAGAAAGAATTTGATCTCTCCAAACATAGACATTTCAAATTCTTTGCTCATTTCATTAGCAAAGGATTTACATAACATTTCATTTCCCCAAAAAATGATATCATCAATAAATATTTCAGCAATCAGAATATTACCATCGGTATCTTCTTTTAAGTACAGATTTCTATTTTCACTTGTTTTTACAAATTCAATGCTAATGAGATAGGAGTGAAGTATTTAATACCAGGATCTAGGTGCTTGTTTCAATCCTTACAAGGCTTTATGTAGTCTACATACCATGTTCCTCTTGTCTGGATCAACAAACCCTTATAGTTGTTCAATGTATACCTCTTCTTCATGTATTCCATTTAGGAATGCAGATTTGACATCCATCTGGTATACCTTGAATCCTTTGAATGCAGCATAAGCAAGTAAGATTATAACTCCTTCTAGTCTAGCAACGGGTGCAAAGGTTTCACCATAATCAATACCTTCTTCTTGTGCATACCCCTTGCATACTAATCTTGCTTTGTTTCTTGTGACTTCTCCATTCTCATTCATCTTGTTTCTAAATATCCATTTGGTACCGATGACATTCTTGTCATATGGTCTTGGTACTAGTGTCCATGTATTGTTCTTCTCAATCTATTCTATTTCTTCATTCATAGCACTGACCCATTCCTCATTTTCAAGTGTAGTATTAACAGATTTAGGCTCAAAAACACAAAGTAAACATCTAGTGTTTAGTGACTTACTTCTTGTTCTCATTCCAGCCTTTTTGTCTCCTATGATCTGATTCTGTGGATGATGTCTTCTGACATACTTGGAAATTTTTAGTTCAGCTCTTTTTTCATCATTCTGATCATCATCTTGACCTTCATTCTGATCTCCATCACTCGAAACATCATCTTGAGGATTTTCCTGATTTTTGGTAATTGCAGCCTAATCTTTGGGTGCAATGTTTTGTTGCTCGGGAGTGATACACTATTGCTTGGGTAGAGTGTCAGGTTCAGTATAAACAAACTTGTTGTAGTCCTCTGGTTCTCTTCTACTTTCCTTATCATTCTTTTCTTCAAATTCATCTATCTTTACATTTTCACTTTCAATGATTTTGTTAGATGACTTGTTAAGACATTTATAAGCCTTTCTTTTGGTGGAATACCCTAGAAAGATACCTTCATCACTTTTGGAGTCAATCTTTCCATTTCTATCATCCTTCAAAATATAACATTAACTACCAAAGATTCAAAAGTAACTTACATTGGGTGTGTAACCATACCAAAGCTCATATGGTGTCCTCTTTGTGTCCTTCAATTGTACTATGTTCAGTGTGTAGATAGCAGTACTAACAGCTTCCTCCAAAAATTTTGAGTGATAATTTTCTCAATCATCAATGTTCTTTCACAGTCAACAATTGATCTATTTCTTCTTTCAGCAATTCCATTTTGTTGTGGTGTTCTTGGTGCAGAAACCTGTCTTTTAATTCCATGCTCATTGCAATAGTTAGTGAACTCATCTGAAATAAATTCTCCTCCTCTATCTAACCTTAAGCATTTCAATTTATTATCACATTGTTTTTCTACCATAGTCTTATACCATTTAAACATCTTGAATGCTTCTAATTTATCTTTTAAGAATATAACTGTCATCATTCTAGAATAATCATCAACAAAGAGAATGAAATACCTATCTCCATAGTAACTCTTTGTCCTCATGGGTCCACATAGATCAGTATGGACTAATTCTAGAATTTCATTAGATGTATGGGTTTTACTCTTGAAA
>MU224516.1:1902523-1920650 GCA_018584345.1 Thuja plicata
CACATAGATCAGTATGGACTAATTCTAGAATTTCATTAGATGTATGGGTTTTACTCTTGAAACTAGACTTTGTCATCTTACCTTTTTGACAATTCTTGCACATGATATGCTCGGGCTTAGTCATGCTCGGTAAGCCTCTAACTTTTCTTTTATTACTTATCTTTATCATGTTGTCAAAATTCACATGACACAATCTTTTTTGCCACAACCATATGTCTTTGTTTCTAGCCATTAAACAAGTGATGTTAATGTCATCAAGATAGAAAAGGTTACCTTTTGTCTGCTCACCAGTTCTGATCAATCTTCCTAATTCATTGAAGATCTTTGCCTTCTTATTCTTAAATGCTACTCGGTGACCTATATTTTTCAGTTGTGAAACACTTAACAGATTATAATTCATTCCTTTTACCCAGTAAGCATTTTCACATTTGATCAGGTTATTTAACATTATGGTTCCTTTACCTTCAACTAGACAAGGTGTGTCATTACCCATTCTTACTGAACCACCATTATAGTATTCAAAAGTTTCAAACTTTTTCTTATCACCGGTCATGTGGTGAGTGCAACCACTCTCTATGATCCAGACATCATTCTTACTAACCTTAGATATGAGTACAGTTTATACATACCTTGCTTCTTCTTTGTGTGATTCATCCTTCATGGCTACAAATACCATCTCAATGTCTTCTTTAGATTCGGTGTGAGTATCATCAGCTCTATTCTCAGCTAGGTAACAAGATTTATTTCTTTTGTCCTTGTAATCTCGGGTATCTCTTTTGTCAGATTGTCGATTGCTTCGGTAATCTGTGTTATCACCTCTATAAAACTTCTTCTCATATGTTCTGTCATTACTTATGTCATCTTTTCTTATGTTTGGACATCTTGCAGCAAAGTGTCCAACCTCTTTACAATTGAAACATACAAGTGGTAATTTACCTTTGTATCTACCTTTGCCTCTCTGTAATCTTCTTTTCATTAGTGCTTCAATCTCATCAAGTCCTTGATCCTCATTATCACTTTCACTATCATTTATAATAGCATGTCTATGAATTGACTTACTTATTTTCAAAGAAGATTTGAATGCAGATTCTATATATGGTAAGACACTATTATCAAATTTATTCATCTTAAATGAAATTAGTCTACCAATCAGACTATCTAGAGTAACTATATTGTTTGCAACTGCTCTCATTTCTTGAATAGAAAAAACTCTAATAGCATATACAGACAGTAAGGTTCATAAGATTTGACTTACAATTATCTCCTCTTCAAGTACACCTCCAACTTCTTGGATAGCATTGACTACCTCTTTGATTCTGCAGCTATACTGAGTGATATCTTCTCCTTCTTTCATCCTTAGGTCATCAAACCTTCCTCTTAGGCTTTCTTCCTTGGCTCTTAGTACATTAGCATCTCCTCCATGTACCAGATTTAAATTATCCCACATTTTCTTTGTAGAGGTGCGGGTTTTGACATCTTCAAACTCAACATCAGAGAGTCATGAGGCAAGTTCTATCATCATGCAATTATGCTCATGCTTTTCTCTCAATTTCTCAAGAGTGTGAGGTCCTATAGGCAATAAATATTCAGTAGAAAGGTGTTGAGTAACATCATTACCAATGCCTGATAGGTGGAGTATTATTCTGCTTTTCCATGATGAAAATTTGACTTTATTCAACTTGGGCACATCTTGTATGTTCATCTTGTGATCTTTTGCTTGAGTTGTTAAACTCCCTTTCTAAGCACACAAGCTCTGATACCAATTGTTAGTAATAATTGAGAGGGGGGGTGAATCAGTGGCCTCAAAAATATTCCAATTAATCAACCCGAAAACTTAGTACCACAATATTGATCCTCTAGTTATCTTTAGTCCTATAAGATGAATGCCTTCAAATATGCTTATTAAATAACTACTACTCGTTCTCTATGTTTACCGAATAGAATTCTTTCAATTTACCAAAAAATAGTAAATTAATTAGAGTATACCGATCAATCCAAATTAGTTATGTGAAATGCAAAACACTAAAGTAATGACTCATAAACACATTGACACATGGATTTTTAACCGAATAGATTACATTAAGTTGACATCAATGAAAATACAATCCATTAACTAATTTAATGTCTTGCATTATCTTTCTGCATTTCGGTGATCAACTTAACATCTTCAAACATTCAATCAGTTACATTTCATCATTTTCTACACACTCCTACTTCTGAAACGTAAAATGAAATATAACTTCAAGAATGTATCTTTAATAATTAAGACCAGTGCCTTCTCCCAGGGCTACAAAGTCACAAACATTTAACTTCCTGGTTATAACTCTAATTACTTGGCATAAGTATGTCTATACCTTGTATAAACATACATAAAATTAATACTATTGAGTTCTTCTTAGTAATCCATTCATCCCCTTTTAATTCTTGTGAAATAATAAAGTTGATTTTAATTATGCCTTACAAAATCCAACTAATCAAATTACACAAAGAAGAGAAAGTTGCTTTGATAAATTAGAAATATCCTTGATATCCTAACTTATACAAATTAGAAAAAGGTGAATTGGAGGCAACCAAAAAATATTTAATCAATCACCACAAACAACTAATTGAAAGCAGAAAATTTGAATCTTCTATTATCTTTAAACCACTGAGAAAAAGTACAAAATTTGGTATCAAGCCTTACACTGTATCTATTTGTATTTCCTCTATTTATTTGTCTATGTATTGTCCTTTATATCGGTCTTGGTTTCTCCTTTATAAAGAAAAATAGGAGAAGCGACAAGCTTCGAACCATTTTAAATCATGTCTCTCGATAACCAATATTCTTTTGAACATTAAAACATTAAAAACTATTAAAAGTTTGTTAAGTCACAATAAGATGGCGCTTTTCAAATCAGGAACTATGGCACATTGAACTCATTGATGTTCTATTCTCCTTGAGTCTTCTCATTGGTGACTGGTTTTATTTTCGGAACATCCAATTATTTCTCTTCCCAATGAACAACTTCTATATCTCTTGGCCATTTGAAATTTTGAATAGTTGGAATATTTATATAATGATCTTTCTACCTTTTATCAGTCGTCGTTCTAACTTCTGCAACAAGCTTTACAAGTCCAACATCCAGTATTATGATTCTATCCTGAAACATATTAAAATTATGAACATGTTCAATATTTTCCTCTTTCATATGTGCCATAATTTAGGGAATTACCTGTTGGTAATCAAGTTTCCAATCATCATATCCCCTCATTTGGTCATCCTTATCAAAAATTTATGGGAATGTTCAGTGCTTGAAAGTATGAAAGGAAGAAATTTTTTCGTTCACCCTTTTCTCTTCACTAGATACATATTTGATTTCTTCAATGACCATACTTATTATCTTTTTCAGTTTCTTTCATTTTTGGAGTGGCATCTGGGTCCCTTTGGGTTACTTTGCACATACTAGAAATGGTGATATAAGTGGGTTTCCACCTCTTCATTATCTTTTAAAGCTTGGGTAAATATCTTCTTGAAATTAACTGAGCATTTTCAACAAGGATACATATCCTTTGTTTACCTCTTCACACTTTCTAATGGCCTTTACCTCTTCACATTTTTGAATGGCCAATTCCATTATGTGGCACAATATTTGGTTAAAAAACATTCAAAATTTGTTGAGGAATTTGTTGCAAGAGCAATTCATTAGCAGCTTTTAGCCCTTTGATTTCCTTTTCATACTTTCCTTTCTCTTCATTCTATTCCTCAAGAGTTTTAGTGTTGTCAATTGAATTTTTTGGAAGCATCCTTATGTAAAAAATTATCTTTATTCTGACCTTCACATAATTATTTTAACTTTCCTTTCAAGGAAGCCTTCTCAATATACAACTTTTTTTTTATTCAACACAACGTCTTTTCTTTCCAAAAAATATTGTCATTTCATTTGTTTAACACTATCCTTGGTGAACATGGAATCATGTAGAGTTGTTATGGCCATATCCAATGGGTAGGTATCCTTCATGGTCCTTAATACGTAATTTCCACCTATCTCTTTCACCATATCCATCAACTTTGGTTTGTTGGTGCTTTTAAAGGTGACCTATGCTACAAGTACCTCAGTTTTAGGATTATATTCAGTTCTACTTACCCCTTCCTCGTAATTAAATTATACCACAATCATGGGGTCTTCATGTTTCCTCACCTCATCCAATAAAAATACTTGTTTCAAAGTTAGCCCTGAGACAATCAACATGTCACTTTTCTTTACCATTCCTCTAGCTTCTGCAATGGTAATGTTCACTTCATCAAATCTCATTTCCTTAAAAGTTTGATTTATAATCTCCTCATGCTTTGACTCATTTTCACCCATGAGATTTATTTTATTCAATTCCTCAAATTATTTCATCTTCATTTTCAACCAAAAATCTTTGAACTCTTGAGTGTTACTGAAGTTATCATCCTCTATGAATCTTAAAGAGATAGCTTCCCTTTCATCAGTGTGGTCTATAGGTTGAGTTTCTTCAGGGAGTTGGGCTTCATAGCCATGGACATCTTCTTGATACACTATTTGAGATAATTGGTGTTTATCCAATCCTTCATCTTATTTCAATGCCCTCAATACACTCACTACCTCATCAGTATCCCCATTTCCATCTGATTCATCATAAGATATTAAAGCCACTTGATCTTCCCTTTTCTATTTTTTCTATGGGGGAGGACTAGGTGTAGACTCTGAGTTTGAAACATCATGGATAATGACCCCATGTGGCTTCATAGGTAGAGACTAAACTTTCTCCGTAACATCCTCAGTTGACTTTCCATAAAGGTTTTCACAACTGTTTAAACATAGCTCTATTCTCTTTTCATTATTTTCTTCTTCCTCCAAAAATCTTGGGACCCTTTCTTCTTTCTATACTCTTCCAACTTCATTAAGATATTCCATTTCTTTCTTCTCTACATAATATCTTCAAATGTCAGGTAATTCCTAATCAAATATTTTTCAATTAGCAATTGATGTGATTTATTCTTGAAAGTAAAGTGAATATGATCCTCTGAATCAAATATCCTATCTATTCCAAACTCCAAATGATAGTTGTCTTTCAAATAACCTTGTAATTTTTATAAGGTATTGGAACCAATGAAAAAGCATGTAAATTTCATGACATGGGACAAGAATGTCCCCTTCTTCCTCTTCTCTATGACATCCTTTTCCAACCACAAAATATTGTCGGAATATCAGATGCAATGATGGTAAGTGTGTTTTGGTGGTGACATGGTGATTTGATTATAGGATGATCAGATATTATATTGTCATGGATGTTAACTGTTGACTTTGTGTTCTTAGTATTTTGTCAATCATTTTTTTGATGAATGATGAGTTTCAGTGACTCTCAGTGGTTTCTATCTTTAGGGGAGACTTAGGTATGTCTCTAGATGTCAAATGTATGACCGCTACTAATGAAGTAATTTTATGTGAGATTTGTAATCGGTTGAAGTATAACAGTACAACTGCTAGAACAATTAATGACAAGTGATAGATGATTTGAATGTCTTGTCAAATCTCTGATTTATTTTATGGCATTGTCATAGGATATGGTGGTCAACGGTGTTCAGATGCTACAATTGCAATCACAACTACTTTGAGTGACTAGTGGGAAGGATAAGTGGTCGGTGAGGAGAGATAGTTTTATTCAATATGTTAAGTGTTTGTGTTCTTGAGATACCAATAACAGATCTTGTATCGGTGATCAGTATCGATGTGGTGGTGATTAATGATGAATGAGTTACGATCTAGTGATGTGTATTCATGATTGGAGGTGATGATCTGGCATCACATTGATCGATGTTATATTATGGGGAATGTTCTAGAGGAAGTTTGTGTATGGTCAAAATGTGTTTGACTCTTTGGCTCAATTTCATATGTAAATCATTGTGTAGGCTGTCGCGAACTTGGAAATATGTTTTGTGTATTTAATTTTTTTGATTGGAGCATTAGGTTTGAGTGGGATGATTTGTAATTTAATTTTAGGGTTTGATTAAGGTGGTGTACTTAACAAGTTCAGAATATAATGGTTGAAGTTGTATGCAAAATTTGTTGATCATGTGTTGAGAAAGTGCGGTGTAAGGTGCATGTTGCAATCAATCCAGGGAAGAGTTAAGTATGTTGAATAGAGATTGTGTGTTTCAGAGGATTTGATTAAGAAGATGTAGCGCTATTTTGCAGATCATTGTTGTTTTTGTTCCTAAAAGTTGCAGCAATTGAAATCCCCTAACAGTGTAGATACTAACATATCTTTATTTTAAATCCTCTAACAAGGTGACACATTAGCTTGTGTTTTAAGTCCTCTAACAAGGATACTCTTAACAGGGTAAAGGTTCTAATAGGCCTAAGGTAAAAAACCTTAACCGGGTAGCACCTAACAGTGTTGTTGTAAACTCCTAATAGGGTTAAGCTCCTCATAGGGCGTACTTCAGAAAAGTACATCATTTTAGTGGGTACTAATCCCCACCGTGGTTTTTTCCCTATTTGGGTTTCGACAAAATAAATTTATGTGTCAAATTTTTGGTTGATCTTGGATGTTTATTATTTTCATTTGCTTCTATTAAGGTTAATCTTGTGAATGGCGATAAAATTTTAAGTGATTGTAAAGTTGGTTTGATTGGTAGATTACCGATCCACCCCCCTCCCCCCCCCCCTTCTCAGTAATCTAATCTTAGGTATAAAAATTTGTATCAAAGATTTGGTCCTCTTTTGTGGTAAAGCTTAACAGCTTGAGGTAAATATCCAAGATGATGTGAAAGGAGGGTCCTAAATTCACAAGAGAGAACTACTCAATATGGTGTGGTCAGATGAAGCTCTATCTTAAGGGCTTGGGTGATCAATTTTGGGATCATGTGGAAAATAGGTATCTTGTCCCCCCTGGAATCCTAACTTCAGATAATTTGAAGGTTAAGCATGAACATACTAATACTATGGAATCTATTGCAAGTACTCTTCCAGATGCAGAGTATGTTGATATTAAAGACTTAGATATTGCTTATGAAATGTGAGAGAAATTGAAAACTGTCTATGGTGGAGATCCATATGTGCAGAAAGAAAAGGTTGACAGCTTAAGAGGAAAGTAAGATGAGATTAGAATGCAAGACAATGAGAACATTGAGTTATACATTTAGAGAATCAAAGAATTTGTGGCTGCTATTTGAGGTACTGGTGGTAATCTTCCTGGGGAGGATGTGGTAAGAAAAATGTTAAGAACTTTATTACCTCAGTATGCTATTAGATTTTTATCTATTCAAGAGCTCATATCTCTAAGAACTTTTACTATTACTCTTGATGCATTAATAGGGAAATTAATTGCATTTGAGTTAAGTAATTATGATAATAGCTTGCCCAAAGTTGAAGATGCTTCCAAGTCATCTTGACTCATGCACCATCTAGGAAAGAAAAGGGGATGTCTAGAAGTTCTTCAGTATGTCACTCTAATGACTATGAATCTATCTTATCTGAAGAAAGAGATCACGAGGATCTAGAAGCCTTGACTTCTAGAAGGATGCCTAGAGGGAAATGTAAATACAAGGGTAAGTTTCCTTTGAAGTGATTTGCATGTAACAAAATTGGACATATTTCCTCGAGATGCCCTGACAATGACTGGAAGAAAAAGCCAAGAAGATTCAAGGATAAGAACAAGAAAGCCTACTATCTAGCTGAGGAAGGTGTGGCCGATGAGGAATCTAATGGAAGAGATGAAGAATAAATTGTATTTGTTTCTGTTAAGGAAGATCCCTCAAAAGAGGGTGAGAGAGCTTTGGTTTCTAACATGAATCATAGTAGTAACTATATTATTGATAGTGGGTGCGTTCATCACATGACTGGTGATAAAAGAAAGTTCATCAAGTTGGAGGAATGTGATGGAGGCTTGGTAAGGTTTGGAAATGATGCTCCTTGTTTAGTGAAAGGTAAAGGATCCATTTCTTTGAATGATTAAAATATTTGTGATCATGTTTACTAGGTTGATGATTTAAGATACAATTTGTTATGTGTTTCTCAGTTAAATAACAAAGGTTTCAGACTGGAGTTCAATGGAGGTATGTGCAGAATTATTGGGAAATGAAGAGAACTGATTGCTACTAGTGAACAAACTAGAGGTAACTTCTTCCATCTGAATTCTAGTACTAATATCTGTATGCTTGCTAAGGTTGACAATGTTTGGTTATGTCATGTAAATTTTGATAACCTGATCAAAGTTAGTAAGATGAAGTTAGTGAGAGGTTTTCCCCACCTAGTGAAACCAGACAATGTAATGTGCAAAGAATATCAGCTTGGGAAGTTAAATAGTTCTAGTTTCATCAGTAAAAATTCATCAGTAAAAATTATTCTTATGAAAATATCTTAGATCTGGTTCATATCAATCTGTGTGGTCCAATGAGAACTAGGAATTACTATGGTGATAGATACTTCATGTTATTTTTTGATTATTTTTCTAGAATTATGTGGGTTGTCATTTTAAAGGACAAATATGAATATTTTCACTTGTTTAAGATCTATAAAGCCAGAGTGGAGAAGGAGACCAGTAAGACTCTGAAATGTCTTAGATCTTATAGAGGAGGTGATTTTACTTCATGTGAGTTTACTACTTATTGTGAAAAACAAGGAATTCAAAGACATATGTCTGCACCTAAAACACCTCAACATAATGGTATTGTTGAAAGAATAAATAGATCAATCATTGATTGTGCTAGGACATTAATGATTCAGAAAGGTTTTTCTCAGACATGTTAGAGAGAAGTGGTGAGCACTGCAGTTTACACTTTCAACAGGGTTCAGCTAAAGAAAGGTACAAAAAAAACTCCCTATGTGTTGTGGTATGGTAGAACACCATGTGGTAATTATTAAAAAATATTTGGGAGTAGATGTTACATTAAAAGAGATGAAATTTCTTGAAATTTTGATCCAAGAAGTGATGAGGGGATATTCTTCTAAGAGAAAAGCCTACAAGTGCCTGAACAAAAGAAAAAAATAAGATATTTCCAGAAAGTACTACTGTAAGACTAGATGAATTTTCTGAGAAAAATGATGAATCTAGCAAGAAGGAACCTGAAGACTATCATGGGTTTGTTTATGTGCAATCGGTGGATTAGGACACTACAGAAGAACTGATGGAGAGACAGATCAATGTAAAGGAACATGTACAAACAGGTTAAGAAAATCTTAGAACATAACCAATATTGCCAAAGTATGTAAATTTGAATCACTCCCCTGTTCAAATTATTAGTGACATAAATGTTGGTGTGTTAACTAGAAGAAATTCAAGATAAGGTAAATCATTTTTATCTAAATTTGAACCCAAAATAGTGAAAGAAGCATTGAAAGATGAAGATTGGGTGAAAGCTATGGAAGAAGAATTGGAACAGATTGAGAGAAACAAAACCTGGACATTAGTGCCCAGACCGGTGGACAAGAATGTGATTGGTACAAAGTGGTTTTTTAGAAACACGATGGATGAGACTGGTGAAGTGGTAAGAAACAAGGCAATATTCATGTGGAAAGGATATGCACAAGAGGAATGCCTAGACTATGGTGAAACATTTGCACCTGTGGCTAGACTTGAAGGTGTGATAATAGTGCATGCTTATGTTTCTTACAAAGGTTTCAAGATATATCAAATGAATGTTAAGTCATCTTTTCTTAATGGTATGTTGGAAGAAGAGGTATACATTGAACAACCTGGAGGATTTACTAATTATGAAGGTAAGAATATGGTGTAGATTACATAAAGCTTTGTATGGATTGAAACAAGCACCAAGAGCATGGTATGAGAGGTTGCACTCATATTTGATTCAAATTGGTTTTGTCAGAACAAGTGACAACAACAATGTGTATTTGAAGACTAAGAAAGATGACAGATTGCTAATTGTCGAGATATTTGTAGATGATATCATTTTTGTGGCAATAAAGAGTTGAGAAGATCATTTGCAAATGAGATGAGGAAAGAATTTGAGATGTCTATGATTGGTGAGATCAAATTCTTCATTAGATTGCAATTTCAACAAATGAAATATGGTATCTACATAAGTCATTCTAAATATGTAAGAGAAATACTAAAGAATTTTGGGCTAGAGGACTCAAAAATGTACCAATTGGTACCCCTATGGTAACCAGTTGCAAACCGTCAAAGGAAGATGATTCTAAAGAAGTGGATTACACACTTTATAGCTCCATGATCAGTAATCTATAGTATGTTGTACACAATAGACCATATATAACACAATTTGTTGGATTAGTAGCTAGATTTTCTTCTAATCCTAAGGAATCTCATATGGTTGTAGTGAAGAGAATCTTCAGGTATCTTAAGGGGACTGAAGATTGTGGTTTCTGGTATGGAAATAAAGGTGATTTTTCTTTGAATGTGTTTATTGATGCTGATTGGGCAGGTAATGTTGATGATCAAAAGAGCACAAGTGGAGGTGCATTCTTTCTCGAAGAGAGGCTTGTATCATGGACATGTAAGAAGTAGAATTGTATATCTCAATCAATGGCTGAAGTTGAGTATGTTGTTGTTGCAATTAATTGTACTTAGATAGTATGGGTTAAGCAGATTCTGGAAGGAATAAAGGAGAAGGTAACTGAACTGGTGGTTATCTATTGTGAAAATACAAGTGCTATTAATATTTCAAAGAACCCGATGATGAACTCTAAGACTAAGCATATAGCTAAGAAAAATAGCTACACAAAAAGAAAGTAAGGTTGGAGTATGTGCCAACTAAGGAGCAGGTTGCTTATATTTTTATTGAACCATTGCCTAAGGATACTTTTGAGAATCTAAGAGGTAGGTTAGGGGTCATTCCCCTATTTTCTCTTAATTAAAAGAAGATGGATTTGCATCATTCCCAATGTATTCATTGAATATTTATGTGTGGATTGATGTTGTGAGGCTACTCCTTAAGGGGAGAAGCCTATGTAGTGATGTGCTTTGGTTAGTCGGGTACTGAAGAGAAGATATCGTAAGTATTTGGCACCTTTGGCATTGTTTTCAAAGGGTGAGAAGATGTATGTAGATGATGTAGGGATAAATTACATAACAAGTGAAAGATTGAAGTGGAAACATTTTTCTCCTAATTGCTTCATATTGAAGATGTTGATGTATTCTATTGATGAAGGGAATGTTGGAAGACTGTTTCCATCATTGGTGAAGCATAGAGTGTTTCCATCAATGCCAAAGGGGGAGATTGTTGGCATATCTGATGCAATGATGGTAAGTGTGTTTTGGTGATGACATAGTGATTTGATTACAGGATGATCAGATATTATATTTTCATTGATGTCAACTATTGAATTTTTGTTCTTAGTATGTTGTCAAGCATATTTGTGATGAATGATGAGTTTTAGTGACTTTCAATGGTTGTTATCTTTAGGGGAGACTTAGTAATGTCTTTGGAAGTCAAATGTATGACCGTTGTTGCTGAAGTAAGTTTATGTGAGAGTTGTAATCAGTTGAAGTATAATAGTACAACTGCTAGAATAATTAATGACAAGTGATAGATGATTTGAATGTCTTGTCAAATCTATGATGTATATTGTGGTGCGGTCACGGGATATGGTGGTCAATAGTGTTGAGATGCTAAAGTTGTAATCCTAACTACTTTGAGTGACCAGTGGGAAGGATAAGTGATCGGTGAGTAGAGATAATGTTACTCAACAGGTTAAGTGTTTGTGTTCTTGAGCTACTGATGGAAGATCTTGTATCGGTGATCGGTATTGATGTGGTGGTGATTAATGATGAATGAGTTACGATCTGGTGATGTGTATTCATGATTGGAGGTGATGATCTGGCATCACATTGATTGATGTTATCTAATGGAGAATATTCTAGAAGAATTTTGTGTATGGTCAAAATGTGTTTGACTATTTGGCTCAATTTCATATGCAAATCATTGTGTAGGCCGACGCGGTCTTGGAAATATGTTTTATGGATTTAATTTTCTTGTTTGGCGTGTTTGGTTTGAGTGGGATGATTTGTAATTTCATTTTAGGGTTTGATTGAGGTGATAGACCTAATAAGTTCAGTATATAATGGTTGAAGTTGTATGCAAAAGTTGTTGATCGTGTGTTAAGAAACTGTAGTGTAAGGTGCATGTTGCGATCAAGCCAAAGAAGAGTTAATTATGCTCAGAAGATATTGTGTGCTTCAGAGGATCTGATTAAGCAGAGGTAGTGCTATTTTGCATATCATTGTTGATGTTGTTCCCTAACAGTTACAACAGTTGAAATCCCCTAACAGGGTAGATCCTAATAGATATTTATTGTAAATCCTCTAACAAGGTGACACATTATCTTGTGTTTTAAGTCCTCTAACAAGGCTACTCTTAACAAGGTAAAGTTTCTAACAGGCCTAAGGTAAATCCCTTAACCGAGTAGCACCTAATAGTGTTGTTGTAAACTCCTAACAGGGTTAAGCTCCTCACAAAGTGTACTTTAGAAGAGTACATCATTTTAGTGGGTACTAATCCCATCATGGTTTTTTCCCTATTTGGGTTTCCACGAGATAAATATGTGTGTTAAATTTGTGGTTGATCTTGGATGTTTATGATTTTCATTTGCTACTATTAAGGTTAATCTTGTGAATGGTGAATAAACTTTAAGTGATTATAAAGTTGGTTTATTTAGTAGATTACTGATGAACACCCCCCTCTCAGTAATCTAATCTCAGGTCTAATATATCTTCCATACAAATTCTAAAAAATGTTAGTCTTTCTAGTACAAACACGGGTTGCAAATGGGGTGTTTGGAGAAATTCATATACCCTAATTATGGTATATTTCTCTAGGTGGAAACAATCAGAAAAATTATGAGTATGCCCCTTCTCCGAGTTATAGGCAAGTGGCCTCAACACTTTTCTTACTGTGAATGGGATTATTTCATATGGATGGTCCAAAGCTTTAAAAATCACAATAACAAAATAATCCATGAAGAACCTATAATTGATATCCTTGCAATTCGTATCCCATATATAACGTGACAGCTACAAAGGGAGTTTGTTTATATTATTATCTGTCATCCCTAATTTCATGGTCTTACTAAAACCTACTATGTGTTGGAATAAGATCAAATAACACAGCAATGAATAATGGTAAAAATTGCATTCCTTATTTTGTTGCCATGCCTCTAACTGGTTGTAAATTAACCTCTCCAATTCAGAAGCAAAGTCAAATTCTAAGTTCACCTCAGAGTTCATAATTCTCATTGTCATAAACATAAAATCTATTTGCATCTTGTACTTATAATCCTCTCTTAAGATTTGACACAAGGCAAAGTATGTCCTCTAGAAGAAAATCCTCAACTAGAAAGGGTTTCTTATCTGAGATGGGCATAGTCATGTTCTTTTCTCCTCTTTTTCTATATATTTCCACTTCATCCTTTTTAAGGTTTTCTTTAGCCTTTCATAGTCGACACTAAATTGTTCTTTGTCAATTTTTGTTAAGGCATTCTTGTTTAAAATAAAATAGTTAATAATAGCTGACCTGGTTACCACCAACAAAGGTTTTCAATTGGTCATCCTAACAATTCTAATTTCAGGGTTATAATGATTTTCCAACACTTGAATTAAATCAACATCAACAAAAACATTGGGTACCACATGCTTTTCCATGTCCAATGTCCAAGGGTTTGATGCAGGGATATTTTCATCTTTTTTCTTCTAAAAAAACCAAAAGAAATTCCTCCCATGAATAGGAATTGCAGCATCCGTGCATCCTTCTAGTTTATTAATGAATACAGTTTTCTGGCTGAAATCATCAGACCTAGGTAATGCATCTAATAGAGAATTTTGTATGGGCCTCCTATCAGTGTTTGGCATTCTAGACTTGGTTTTTAAGCTTTCTACTACTTCCTTCTTCTTAGGCATTTTAGAAACTACTGAATTTCAACTCAAACTGCAATGGAGTACTTACTTGTGACCTTCGCTTGTAGAATTTAGACTGTCTTTGTCGCAAAGCTCACTTTATTCACTTCTCCAATGTCGAATAAATAATTTAGACACAATTTTGCACTAGAAAACCAACCTCTAGATGTCTTATCTCATTTAATTCATGCATGCAAATTTATAACTCTGCGAGTTCCTTAAAATTTAGGTTGAAATGGCTATCATCGCCTTACTTTACCACTTTGCCAAATTGCACTAATATATTTTTGGTTATCTTTTATAACAGTGAAATAGCAACTAGCACCATATAGAAAGAGTCACTTCCTTCATGTTATGGGCTTTATGTGAACTTTCGGTGTGTGAATATGCTTATTGCTAAACCACAAAATATCATTTTTAGCCTTTACTTCACCCCAGCGATTTGGTGACATGTGTCACTACTTCATAAATGTCTAACATCATGTGTATATTGGGTTCTGCAAAATGGTGATTATCACTAAATTGCATCTCCTTGATTTTTATGGTGTTCAATATCCTGTGAAATGGCGATCAACTTTAGCCTCTATCACTAAATCGCAACTCCTTCATTCCTATTATATTTGGTGCGTCGCGAGGTAGCAAATTTTTTGGGACCCATTTTACATCCATTCATATGTCATGGTCACAGATTCACAAGACCATGGGTAAAAGTACAAACCTGTGTCACACCTTTACAAAGGAAGAGGACCACGACATGCAAAACTGTAAAACTTTAACGACATAAAAGTGGCATTTGTGTTTAGAATTTGAAAATGATGTAAACTAATGAAATGTGTAAAATTGGATGTAGTTTATGCCTATTATTTGTTTAAATTTTTTTGAATAATAATTGACATAGTGTTTTAATTTTTGAAGGCCATTTTTTAATTGTTGAAAAACACTAAAAATTGAGGGTCTAGTTCCCACCAACAAAATATATGTAAATAATTTTGTTTTCCTCTGATTTCAGGATATGTTTTAGATGACATGTATAGCTAGTGCACAAAAAAAGAAATATTGGTTTTTGGTACATATTTTGTCTGTTATAACTATTCAAAGTCGGAGTTACCCGAAATTAGAAGTTTTGGTCTCCCACCTAATTTGCCCTAGAAACTCTACACCAAATACAAAACAAATTATATATTCTTGAAGAGGACTCTCTCCTCTAGTGTTAAATATAAGTTTTAAAATTTTCCGAAATGATTTTCTATTTGTTTTCTTTCTTCGAACGAGCATGTTCTTTAATGTTAAAATACCTAATTGGATTTTTTCAAATTATAATATATTATATGTAATCAAAACACAATAAAAATTATATTACCATAATCTACACTCCAAGCTCTACAAAAGGGTATATTTAGATTTTAAAAATGGTTGAGTTTTGATGAAGAAATTAGTTGTCTAAGTGAGAAGTTCTGTAATTTTGTAATTTTTGCCTATTTGGCTACCACATAGGATGCCACATAGACAGTTTCGGCCGGAACAGGTTCGGCCGGAACAGGTTCGGCCGAACCAGTTCCGGTCGAACCCCCTATATAAATATGTGCCAATTCTTCATCGATAGAACATAGTTGCCTAATATTTACTCATGAATTTTTGGCTGAAACTCATTTGCCACATCGATGCCACATGGCACCATGTTTGTGCCACATATGTACGGCCAAAAATATTTCGGCCGAAACAATTTCGACCGGAACTACGAAAATGGTCCTCAAGTGCGACACAGCTTCGTACTTTTACCCCCATGTATTTATTAGGATATGAATCTGGCAAACTGGTAAAAGCATTTTATTACTTCCATCTTCAGACTTGGGCCCACAAAAGTGCCAATATAAAATTGCAAGTTTACGCGAGCATCTTCTATGTGCAGGTGGGGTTGTGCATGCTCTTCATCATTGTTTTGTATTTCCTTCATTCTTGTAATACTTGGTACCCTGGGAAATGGCGAACAACTTACTTCTTGTTTTGTTTCACCACAAACATCTTTCCATTAGTTACATTCTTTTGCGAAAGGATGACAAATCCCTATTTCGCATATCTTTGGTTTCAAATAAAATATATGGTCTGCGAAACAACGATGTCTTCTCTATTTCACAGTTTTTGTGAATCTAGTGAATTTGCACTTCTATAAAACTGTGAAATGAGGAACAATCAAAGGTTTTATTAAGGGTATGAATTTGTATGAGTTATGGGTAATTCATATGGGTTTAATTTGGGATTTCAAGGCTAGAAAATACATTGAATATTTGTCAATTAGGACATACAGGTTAGAAAATATATTGAATAAAGGACTTCATGGACAGTAGTGGGAAAATCATTTGAAAATTGGAGGAAATTTGTGGAATTCTCAACACTAGGATATATTAAAGGGTCATAAGATGTCTTAAGGGTTCCTAGGTGTCTTAAGTGGTCCTAGGGGGTCCTAGGAGACATTAATGGGTCCTAGGATGTTGTAATGGGTCCAAGGTGTCATAAGTGGTGCTAAGGGGTCCTAGGATACATAATTACATTAGTGGGTCATAGGATGTCTTAAGGGGTCTTGAGTGTCTTAATGGGTCATAAGGGGTTCCTATATGTGTTAATGGAAACTAGGATACATTGATGGGTGCTAAGTGGTCCTAGGGTAGATTAATAGGTCTTAGGGCATCCTAGGATACATTAATGGGTCATGGGGTTCCTAGGGGTACTTAGATACATTAATGGGTCCTGGAATGTCGTAAAGGATCTTAGGTGTCAAAAGTGGTCCTAAGGGGTCCTTGAATGTCTTAAGGGGTCCTAGGTGTCTTAAGTGATCATAAGGGGTCCTAGGATACATTAGTGGACCCTAGGTAATCTTAATAAGTTATAGGTATCTTAAGTGGTCCAAAGAGTTCCTAGGATACATTAATGGGTCCTAGGATGTCTTAACGGGTCCTAGGTGTCATAAGTGGTCCTAAAGGGACCTAAGATACATTAATGGGTCATAGGATGTCTTAAGGGGTCCTAGATGTTTCATTGTACATGTATTAATGAGTCCTAGGATACATTAATGGGTTTTAGGATACAACAATGGGTCCTAAGGGGTCATAGGATACATTTATAGTTCATAGGAGTCTTATGGGGTACCAAGGGGTCTAATGTGTTTTAAGAGGTCCTAAGGGTTCCTAGCATACACTAATGGGTCCTAAGATGTCTTAAGTGTTACTAAAGGGGCCTAAGATACATTAATGGATCATGGGATGTCTTAAGGGATCCTAAGGTTTCCTCGTACATGTAATAATGTGTCATATGATACATTAACATATTTTAGGATACATTAATGGGTCCTAAGTGGTCCTAGGATACATTAATGATTCATAGGAGTCTTAAGGGATGCTAAGGGGTTCTAGGTGTGTTAGGAGGTCCTAAGGGGTCCTACGATACACTAATGGGTCCTAGGATGTCTTAAGGAGCTCTAGGTGTCATAGTTGGTCCTAAGGTGTCCTAAGATCTCTTTGTAAGATGTCATAGGATGTATTAAGGGGTCATAGCTTTCATAAGTGGCCCTAAGGGGTCGTAGGATAGTTTAATGGGTCTTAGGATGTCTTAAGGTATCATAAGTGTCAAGAATTTAGGGGGAAGAGATGGACAAAGAGGAAAGATACAAGAGAGAAAAGAGAGAGGTGATAGAGATGGTGAGAGGGGGGAAGGGATGGGATGGTGAGAGGAGGAGGGAGGGCAGAGAGTGAGAAAGAGAGTAATTAGGAGGAGAGAGATGTGAGAGAAAGAGTGAGAGAGGGCGAAGAGGGTGAGAGAGATAACATAGAGATTTAGGGTAATTAGGGGGAAAGAAATAGAGAGAGAGGGGGAGAGATTAGGTAGGGGTTTAGCTTGGGAATTTTTACTACTCGTTATTTTTAAAGCCTTGTTATGAATTCAAAATCTACAACAACCAGTTATAGCTTGTGAATATCTACTACTCCTTGAGCGCATTACTCATAAACAACTCAACTCCACTGGTATTTCCAAGTGGATGTGGTTTTTCAGCAGCTCCACCTCTTTCAAAGAATTTCCCCAATTCTAAAACTTCACCACCACCCCTTCTAAGCTTTCTAACCATATAATTTTTTCTATTTTTGGACAACATTAGCATATTAAAGTTTAATTTTGTTTACCAGTGTCTACATAGTTCACAGAGACATGTGTGCCATTTTTTTAATAATTTTGTATCTAGTTGATTATATATATATATATA
>MU224516.1:1920700-1933057 GCA_018584345.1 Thuja plicata
CCTTTCTTGGTCTCTTTCCAAATATTGGATTCATTTGTGTATTAACCCTTTGGGGTTGATCAAAATTGGATCTCCTATTTGTGTATTTGAGGGTGAAAGAAAGGATCATCTTATCTTCCCTTAATCACAATCAAAATTGCAACATACAATCAACACAAATAACAATTAACAATTCAAACCCTCCTAAACCACAATTCTCTCCTTTACATTTTGGTAACATATCATCATCTTATCTATCATCTCGTCTAATTGTTTTATGTTACACTTGTTTACCAGGATCATTCCACTTGAAACTCACATTTCCCTTCATCATGTCAACTATGCATTTGGTAATCTCAAAAAAATTTGGAACGAATCTCCTGAGAAAGTTTACCTAGCCGAAAAATGATTTCACTCCAGTTTTGTTCACAGGTAAACTCAATTGTTAGATTTCTCTTACTCTTTCTGGGTCGATCCTTATGCCTTCTTGGGAAATAATGTGACCCAGCAATTTCCCTTCAGTTACACAAAAAACTGACCTCTTGGGGTTCAATGAAATCCCATCTTCTCGACACCTTTGCAATACTCTTCGTAAATCATTTATGTGATCTACTCTTTTCCTAGAAAATACAGTAAGATCATCTAGATACATACCAATGATTTTGTTCTTCAAATCACTGAAGGAAAGGCCCATACCTCTTTGAAGGTGGCTCTGGCATTGATTAACCTGAATGGCATTCTATGATATGCAAAGGTGCCCCATGGAGTGGTGAAAGTAGTTTTATACTAGTCTGCTTTCTCAACTTCAATATGGTTATACCCTGAGAAGTTGTCTAACATGGACATCATTTCGGCTCTGGCCACGGTCTACAAGAGATGATCCATGTTGGGAAGTGCGTAATTGTCCTTCAAGGAAGATTGATTAAGGTTTCTGAAGTCAACATAGATTCTTATCTCTCCATTCTTCGTTCTCACAGGCACTATATTCGCTACCCAGGTAGAATGATGGATAGGGTATATGATCCTTGCTTTGAGCATTTTATCAACTTCCCTGAATATGACATCAGCAACTTTGGGGTTATAATTCCTTTGTTTCTGTCTGAATGGAGTTGCCTCGGGTTTTAAGGGAATCTGGTGTTTGAATTTCCCATTCATAAAACTTTTCAAATATTCATAACTCCAAGAAAAAACATCCTGGTATTCTAGGAAGAGTTTCCTGGCCTCTTTCCTCTCCTCTTCAGTACAACATTTCCCAATGTTGATCATCTTGGGATTCTTCTCAGTTCCTATGTTCATTCCCTCATATTCACCAGTGGTAGGACCTCTCTTGATTCTCTTCTTCTTAACAAAGGTGTCATGCCTATTGCAAAGCTTCTCAAGAGTGACCAAATGGGGAGGAATGATATTACCTTGTAATTGGATGACATCTGACTTATCCTTCTTTTGATTGTCCTGACGGTCTCCTTTAGTTCTGTTAGGAACATCTTTATGGAAGTCACCACCGCTCTCCAGAAAGAGAAGGAGGTTCTAGTCATCTTCGAACACTTTCCAATCTTCCACATTATCGGGCACAGACGGTCGATATACAATCTTCACTTGGTACTTCTTATCTTTGAATTCTGGGTGAGGGAGGAGTAACGAAGATGACACTACCAAGGAGTCTGCCTTAGATTTCAATTCTCTTGGCACGGATTCAATATAGAATGCATCTAGTGCCTCTATTTCATCCCATACTTTGTTTCTGTAGTTCTTTAATCTATGATTTTTTATAGAGTATTGATTCTTGACTTGACGCACGATTAGCTCAGCATCACCGCGAGCTCTCAAGATCTTCACACCCTTTTCCTTTGCAACAATAATCCATAATAGGGGGGCTTCATACTCGGCGGTATTGTTAGTGTTCCCGAACTCCAATTTATAAGCCAGGGGCTCACATACTCCATCTGGTGATATCAAGACCACACCTGCACCAGATCCTAACGAGGCACAACTGCCATCAAATTCAAGAGTCCAGATTTGTGGTGGAGTTTCTTTAGTGGAAGACTTATTTTCCTCTTCTCCTGGATCTATTTCCTCATCGTGGTCATTGGTGAACAATATATAGTTACCAAATTCTAACTCTTGATACAATATTTGGGCTTTAGGGTCATCAAATTTCATCACTGTGAACTTAGCTTTCTCATCTGGAACTAGCTTTAGCTTTTTGTTGCCCACTGGGATTGAAGCTTGGGACCAATCCAACTTTATCTCCCCTCCAAGGTCTCTACAAAAACTCTTTCTTAACAGTAAACCATAACTAGCGGGTATATCAGCGACAAGGATTGTTAACAACATTTTCTTCTTAGGGTGTGCTGCCATAGCCACTTGAGCATCTTTAATCTGGCCGACCAGAGGTACTTGCTTAGAATCCATAGAGTAACACCTACCATGGGCTTTAGTGAGAGTAAGGCCTAACGCTTTAGCTACAGTTGATGGCATTACATTATCTGAGGCTCTAGAATCTATTATGCAATTTCTTAACTTGCAACCATTGATATATAACGACACATAGAACGGGTCAGGATTTTGGCCTTGGAAAGTGGCCAAAACAGAAGGTTCCCCTTGCTTATTTGGTTCTGCAAATATAGACTCATTTTCTATGTTAGTCATGACATTTTGGTTTAACTCTGGATTCCCTTCTTTACAGTAATCTACTAGCTTTTGCAGTTCTATGGGATTAGACTTAAGGTAGTCCATAGGAGAAATCTGAATTCTGGAATCTCTACAGATTGAATAATGTCAAAAGAGCTTTGCTCCTTACCTGGTTGTAGAATTCTCACTCCTTGATTGGCCTCCTTAGAATAGGAGGTAGATGCCTCGTTATTTTTAAGTGGAGGTGTTGAAACAGGGATTTTATCCTTCTGACTCCAGGTCAAGACTGTATAAGAGGTCTCATCTATGGTAGCGTAACATGTTGCTTCTTGCTCTGAATCTGATTCATACTCTAAATATTAGTTTTCAGATTCGCCATGCGAGTATGAATTTGGTTCAGCTCCAGACACCCCAGCATTCCACTCATTAGTCTGATGCATTTGCCAAGCACGAGCTACATTGGGGCAGCTCTCTCTATCGTGATCTGTAGTTAGGTGGAAGGCACACATGTTTCCTTTTTTAGGAGGAGCTTCTATAGCTAGCCTCTGTGGTGGAGAAATCAACTGTAACGCCTTTCCATCAACATTCCTTCCTTTGTTTTTTCTCCCAGGCTGGTCCTGAAAGTTTCGCTGGTAGGGATTATTAAATCTGGGGACTTGCCTCTTGAAGGCAATGAATTCATTGGACAATTTTTGAATCATCTCATCTGATGACGTAGTGTTACTACTACTGGCTCTAGATTGTATCTCTCTTTTCCATTTCTCAGATGAGATCATATGGTCTTCAAGTTCTACAGCACTTCTCTGTGTGGCATCCAAATCTGCAGGGTTCACCCTTCTTAGGTCATAATTGATGTTTGGCGGCATAGCACTTATGAAGAATGTTTTCAAATTTCCCATCGTAGGCCTGTCATCTGCTGGGATACGATTTAAAAGCTTATTGAATTTAGCTATAAAATCCCTCATACTGATAGAAGGTTCTTTCTTGATAGAAGTTAGTTGCGTCAATAAGGCATGCTCGTCTTGAGCAGTTTTAAACCTTCTTTCAAAAGCAGCTCTCATGGAGGCCCAATCTGTAATGGAAGAGTTAGGTAAGTGGTGAAACCAATTGACAGCACCCTCAACAAGGGTCTCAACAAATAATCTGACGACCACATCCTCTTCTCGTACTGCTAGGATATTAACTGAAGCAAAGAAGGCAGCAATGTGCTTGTCCGTAGATACTTTCCCGTCTCAAGAAAATTTAGGAAAGTTCTTTCTAGATCCCGAAGGAAGAGGATTGTATGTTGCTAATTGTAATGGTCCAACTGCAGTGGCCCAAGGAAGTGCCATAACTACTGGAGGTAGATAGGGTGCTAGATTAACAACAGGAGGAGCAACTACTTCGTGCAACGTTAAAACTTGACAAGTAGTAGGCAAAAGAGAAGATTGTTTAGGAGGCGAAGGAGGCCTACTTTTTCTCTTAATATTTCTGTTCTTCTGGTGGGGTACTTTGAGTAGAGAAAAATCAAGGTTTTCAAGTCTCTCAAGAACTAGATCTATGTCACCTTCCTTCTTTGCGCACCTGAGAAACCTCTTGGGCTCCAGGATTCCAACTCGCCTTCTAGCCTAGCTTCATGCTCAGATTGACGTTGTGCCCTTCTTATGTTTCTCCTCCGGACGGCTTCTTCAAGGGCTTCTGCTCTAGCTTCTTCTTGTTCAAGCACTTGAATAGCATTTCTATAATGCCCTGTGTCTCTTCTATATCTCCAGACAAAAGTGTTCAATGAAGAGATGATATCCTCTTGATCATCTTGGAATCCAAGATTCAGTTGGAGCACAGGAGTTACTTTTCATGGGGAAGCACCATCTTTCTCCATGATATGCTTCTAGTATAACGACTGTTCAACTCCCCAGCAGAGTTGCCAAAAATATGTTGGTAAACAGAATGTTCTTCCTTGTTATAACTCTAAAATACCAGAATATGAAGAAGCAATTGAATACAACAGTTGGGAAATTATAATTGTAAACTAACTTCCCTCTGAATTGAAAGGTACAGCTCCCTTGTATGAATGATTTTCAGTGAATTTTGATCTTTCCTAATCTAACGGGGATATGTTCTTGACCCGAGAACAGAAGAGGTAAACCAAGCTAAACCTAGGCAGGAAATAGCTCAGGCAGGATAAATTCAACTCTAAATCTAGCCGATTCTGAGATTTCATCAATCGGATTGAACCCAAAAACTTATAATGCATAAATGACTACTAAAAATGCAGATGCAAGACTAAAGATTAACGACGAAATGAGAATGAATTGATCTATATCACAGAAATGTTTCTCAAACTTAGGATAACAACAGATTTTCCCTTTAATTAATTGTATCAAATCATAATACAGAACTCTAGTTCGAATATAGATTGCAAATCCAACATCAAACAAACATTTAAATTCAATAGAAAGGTAAATGTAATGCAATGGAATAGTTAAAGCAATGGTATTCATACACACACAAGTGGCTCCGCAAAATGCTATCTTTCACACCAAAATTTAGCAGACCTTTGTATTAACTTTCGGTATAGTACATATAGAGTTTGATTCTTGACTGTTACAAAAAGAGTAACCAAAATGGTTCAACTTATTTTAACTAGGAATGATAAACAAAGGTTTATCCATTACAATATCATCAAAATTTGGTACAAAGGGAGAATCTATTCAAGCTTCAGTTTCATTCCCTTTGCATAATTTAGCACTATAGGCGGTGACAGATGTAATAACTCTGATGAGCTCTTCATGCCTGTTGACATAGACATTGGTATATCGGATGAGCCACCTAGAATGCTCCTTGGCCAGGCTCTTAATTGCATCTATCTGATCCTTCAATTCTTCCATGGCTTTATAAATACATCCACTCAACTACTGGAGTTCTGGCACTTTGTCCAATGGGTGGAAGACTGCTTTGACAGCTTATGCACATAATCAGAAAATGATTTCTGCATATTGGCCAATCCTATCATTTCTTTGCCTTGTCCACTCCTGTGTGATTCTGTGTGCAGACCTTGAAGAATCTTAAATTCTTTATTTTGTTCCTCCTTGATCTTAACATCTACTTGTTGCAACCCGGTCTCAACATGAATGATCATCTCGATTTTGAACTCTAGGCTTTGAAGCCACTCGATTAGAGGTTCATCTCCTTTTTGCAGAATCTTGGCTTTCAATGCCTCTTTGGTCTTCATCTTTACTGCCACATGGAGCGTCACTATGCACTCCTGACACTTCACTCTCTCAGATGCAAGAGTATGCAAGTTCTTCTCAATGTTGTTCCTTTCCATTTCCAGTCTTAAGAGAGCATTACCCAGTTGTTCAACAACTGCCAATCCTTTAGATTTGAGTCTCTCAACCCATCCCTTGCCGATCTGTGTGAAGTACCTATCCTCTTGCAACTTGGATATTATGGCTTGATTCTCTGCAGCATTGGGATCGAATGTGGTCTAAGTACTGGGAATACTAGCAACTAGAGTGACCAACTGCCAGATGAAATTAGTCAGTTCACTGACTTCGGCCTTAAGTTTTACGTTAGCCATTTTAAGTTCTTCCAGCTCTTCTTCAATCACTATATTAGTAGATTTCCACCAATCCACCTTGGTATCATGCTGAGTTAAACCCATGTCAAATGAGTGTAGTTCAAAATCTGAAGGGGTTAAATCTTCAAACCTGTCGTCCTTCGTGGGTTTCGCCACCTCCATGGTGAAGTGCCCAGTTTTTGAATCCCGTCCCAAGGTAGACAGCATCTTAACTTTCTTAGCCTTTGCTGTAGGGGCACCGATTTGCAAGGCTCAAGCTAAAGTATCTTTGCTGGGAGCTCCTTCTTCCACTCTCTTTCTTTTGCGCTCTAGAGTGTTCTCTATCCATGATTCGGCATTGGTGACCTTAGTGGCAGAGACCAACTCCTCTATAAACAGTTTCCTAATGACTAGAGGAGTAGACTTTGGTCTTGAAGAAAATGGATTTACAGAGGTAGGGGAAGAAGACACCAATCTGATGACTTGGGTAGCCTCTTGTTGCTTCTCAACCCTCTCGTCTAATTCTGTACCTGAGGCATTGGAGGCATCTTCACCCACCTCTACTACAACAGGGGACTCTCGTCTTGGGGTATCTTGGGTTGAAGTGTTGGTTGGTACATCTATAGTGACTACTTTAGCTAACTGCTTAGGTTCTGCACCTTTGGTGGGTTCCTCTGTCGATCCAATATCTGGAAGCGGGCCTTCTCCACAAGTCTTTTTTGGTTGAACTTCTTTTTCAAGAGGTTCATCACCTCCCCCAACTGGCTGAGATGAAATTTTGGTCATAGTTGGGAGTATCACCGCAGAAGTCGTTGCAATGTTGGAAGTATCCTTTGTCGGGATTCTTTGAGTAGGAGGCTTTCGTTCTGACCTCTTCCTTCTTCCTGTCGTCATTTCGACCCACTGCTCTGTCCTCTTGTAAATGCCACTCATTAGAGTCTACAAGTCACCGATGGCTTGATCTAGCATGGCCTCGAAACTGATGGGGGTGAGCTTTATCTTCTCCAAGTATGTATTTTCATACATGTGATTACCATCATCTTCTAACCCCTCCACTACGATGTTAACTTTGAACTTTTTGATTTGTTCAATAGTTAACCTGGCTTAGAATCTCTCTCTACTCTCCAAATCATCTTTGCAATTGGCCTAGTTGTCTTCGATGTCATCTACATGAAGGATAGCTCGGCTCATTTGCAAGTAGTCACAAGCATAATTAATAGGATCATACTGTGGCCTAAGAACATCATAGGTTTCTAATGAAAACCTCTTTGAGAATGTCTTTAGAACATTCTTTGCCTCCAACCAGGATGCACAATTGTAAGCTCTAATAGTCATGGGGAAGTCGTGGCCTTTCTTCCTAGCATCAGCACAGATCAAATTCACTTGAAGTGCTTGTCTCATCACCTCCACTAGCATGATCATATCAGTAGGATATCTGGGTAGCTTCAAAGGGAAGTCATCAAATCCTTCAAGATGAATGTATGAGAAATCCCCAAATTCAATGAAATAACATCCAAACTAGCTGATAAAAGCCATGGCCTCGGGAGAGAATCTCCTTTCTGGGAAACCTTGTAGCTCCCTACACAATCTTATTGTGAACACGTCATTAACTCGAAGTTAATCAGCATAATTGCTATGTAACTGCAAAGAGGGGAAAAATTCATATCTCTTAACATCATCAGGAAATTCCTCTAATCTAGGAAGCCCTGGCCAAATTTGGATCGTGGCCAATATATATAATAGAACTGAAGACAAATAAAATTCATTTTGATGTTTTTCTCTGTCTAAGGCATTGGCCATATTTTCTCTTACCATCAATGCCCAATCAATAAAATGATGTTGAGAAAAAATTACCTGCACCAATAAGTAATGATGATCTACAAAATTGAGTGCCTCACTCTCACCTTGGATCCTGTGGAGTAGCACTAGGATGTCTATGATTTCCGGTTTCAGGTTAGTGCCATATAGTGTTTTTGGCAGCTTCCCTTTGGTGGTTCTAGGCTCTTGAAACCATGCCTTCATTATCTCCTTCTTCCAAACTAATTTCTTTGTTATATATTCACTCATTGCTTGACTGTATGTCATTTATGAATACTCA
This sequence comes from Thuja plicata, assembly GCA_018584345.1. Classification (NCBI taxonomy): domain Eukaryota; kingdom Viridiplantae; phylum Streptophyta; class Pinopsida; order Cupressales; family Cupressaceae; genus Thuja; species Thuja plicata. The sequence continues at coordinate 1,928,947 of MU224516.1, forward strand.
GCTTGCTCTGGGATGCGAAGCGAGTTTTGAACTGATTCTCTATCAATAGAGAGCAACACCGTATCAGTGGGAAAGAGGATTTTCTTGCTATCTGGGTTGTATCAAGCTATACATTCCTGGATCAATTCGGAGGCTTGAACGGCTATGGGAAAAACAGCGGCTTCGACTAATCCTCTCTCCTTTAGTTTCTCGGTGATGGGATGCATCTAGTCTGCTTTTAGCCTATTCTGAAAGCTCTGCATATCAAAGAACTTCATAGATGTATCTGAGATCTTATACCAGTCGGAGGTGATGTCGTTCAATCCGTTGAATCCCATAAATCTAGAAGCCATTCTTTGAATGATTTGGTTGGGGAAACAGGAATATCTCTCAGGAATGCAGCGGCAAAGAATAATCAATATCAGAGGTTTTGAATTCAAACAGTTTGTCAAACAAATGGTAGCTCCTTTTTGCAACCTTCAACTAATTTTATAACTTTTGAATTCTTACCATTTAACAGCCAACTTCCCACACCACATGAATGAAAAGGCCCAAGCATTAATGGAAAAAGTTTGTTATGAAGTAAAACGGCTTTATTTGGATTAATTACTTTGCTCTTATGGGCCGTTGAGAAATGTCTTTTCACTTTAGTAATTGTAACGGTAACTTTCCTGAGGTAGCAGAAAATTACCTTTCCACTTCTCCTTTGGGCGGAGAAATGCTTTTGGAGTGCTCTTTGTTTGAAAATCTGCCAAAAGAGAATTTTAGCCTATTGAGATGCTAAAATGATATTTGTTGATTTCAATGGCTTTCTTCATGCCTTGGATCACTTATGAGATTGATTTCCCTTCGAAAATCCTTCATTTTAATGGTTTCGCGGAAAACATACTCCGTGGGTCAAAACCCGCCTGTTGGAGTAGTGGAGAAGCTATTTTCCGCTTTTCCACTAGCAGGATTACATCTTAGATTTCTCTACATTTAGTCATTCCTTTCAGTTTGTAGGGATGTATTCTAAATGCAATAGTCTTTCTAAGCCCAGATCATCCACTTTAAAACTGTACTGAATTGCTGAGGTACCATGGAATAGTCAACTGTGGAAACCGCACCCTGCTGGTGCTTTTCCGCCAGTGGAGAAGCCCGAACCCAATTTTTCGCCAATGAAGCAATATAAAGTATTCAAGCTAAAAACTCCAAAATCATAGAAGATAAATGTTAGAAGTCTCCGAATTGTGACCTTTATCAAATTTGTGATCTTAAACATGCCTGATTAAGCATGACTTCAGATATAAATCTCCCCAGCTCGCAAGGAGAAGTGGAATTGGGAAAATCCGATAAAGGTCACCTATCCTAAGGGGACAGTTTAGACTTAGACTCTAGAAAATCACAATACTTTCAAAACCACTACTATCAACTTAAACTTCCACTTTTGTCTAAAGGTATGCAAACCAAAAGTGGGGCAACAGCTGGCTCTGTCTGGGGACTTGGACATTCACATGTCCAAGCAAGGAACTCAAATCTCTAGTTTTGCAAAGCTCTATTAAAGGCGGCTCACAAAAAAACTAAAGCAAGACACGGAAAAGGAAGTAGAAAGGGAGCCTAACTAGGAAAACAAATACAGGAACTAAACGTAACTATAGTACAATACAAGGGTTACCTATTTTAAATTCAGATCTGGTAGAGATTCAAATCCTTACCATTATATGTCAGGGGTAGCACCTCACCATCTAGATAATTCAGTTTAAAAGAATTCTTCTCAAACACCTGATGGATCTTAAAATGTCCTTTCCATAATGTTTCAAATTTTTTGTGCATGCCTTTGGGTGCTCTGCCCTTGTCCCATAACAACACCATGTCTCCCTCCATAAACTTCTTGGGTTTTCTCTTTTTGTCAAACAAGTTCTTTACATGCATTTGGTGTTGTGTGATATGATCAACCATTTTTTCCCTTTCTTCTTCCAGTTTGTTCAGGTACGGAATCTTTTTTTCTAAACCATCTTCGTACATGCCATCCTCTACTGTTGTTCTCAGTTTGCAAGTTGCTAACTCCAATGGTAATGGGAGACTAGCTTCTACCACGTAAATAAGTTCAAAAGGAGATACACCAATGGCTCTTTTGGGAGTCACTCTACCCTCCCAGAGGGCTTTATAGATTTTCTTATGCCATGTTCTCTGTTTATCTACCACGAGCTTTTTCATGATGTTTACCAAATTTTTATTGTTGGACTCGGTTTGATCCCTTGATGGAATTAATCAGACAAATGACTGATCATGATGCCATACTCAAAGAAAAATTTAGTAATTTGTTGAGAGGAAAAGTATGCAGCATTATCCATAACTAACTTAACAGGCACACCAAATCTTACTAGAATGTTTTCTTTGATAAACTCACATACCACCTCTGAAGTGGTTCTCTTGGTTGCTTTTGCCTCCACCCATTTCGTGAAGTAATCAGTTGCAGTGATTATGTTGGTATGACCCACACTAGACGTGGGATTTATAGGACCAATAAAATCAAGACACCGTTGCTGTAAAGGACCCTCAATTACCACTGGTCTTAAAGGTGGTGCTGCCAATTGAGGCTTTCCAGTAAACATTTTGCATTTTTCACATCTCGCTACCCAGTGGTAAGCATCTCTAAACATTCCTGGCCAGTAATAACACTGCCTCAAAATATTGAATGCAGTGACTGATGAGGAGAAGTGTCCTCCACAAGCTTCATCATGAAACACCTTTAATAGCTTCTCTTGTTGTTGTATGTTGACACACTGGAGGAAAGTTCCATCTATAGACCTCTTATATAGTCTGTCCTCCCAAATTACATATTTAGAAGATTTCAGTTTCAGATCTCTTCATTGCTTTGAAGTTAACCCTTCAAGGCATTCACCATATTTCAGGAAATATACAATATTTTCAAACCAAGGGTCTTGCATACTTACCGCCAGAACCAAATGTGTAGTTTCTAGATCTTCGTCTGCTTGGTTTTCTGCCATCGCCTTGCATAGTGCATTCCCTCTCACCAACTTGGTGGGCTTGATCTCTATATCATATTCTTGAGTTTTAGCCACCCATGCTCCTCTGTTGTTACATCCTACATCTTGTTGAGTCAATATGCTTTTTACTTCAATATCAGGCACATACACCAGAGAGTGAGAGTGTAAAATGTAAAATCTGAAATTCTTTAAAGCCTTTACAACTGCGAAAGCGTGCTTTTCAGTCTGAGAGTATCTCAGTTCATGATTTTTCAGAGGTGTGCTCATAAAAGAAATGGGAGCTTGGATTCCCTCCTCATTCTCCTGCATTAGGATGGCTGATAGAGTATGTTCAGAAGAATAACAATACATTATGAAATCTTTCTTATAATCTGGGTGACAACATAGGAGCGTTGGCTATGGCATCCTTTATGCTCTTGAAAGCTTGTTGTATAGTCAGAAAATGGAAGCACTTCCATAGGAGACTGGTTTAGCCTTCCGAGTGAGTGGTTTGGGGTCATGAAAAGCGCCTCTGAATGGGTTCTTGATCTTGACATGGCTTCCCCCCTGACTTGCCTTTTCTAACCTCCATTTTATGACCTGAATTCTATATTCTGGGTCTCTGACCTGTGATCCTAGGATCTGAGGACAAGGTCAACCTCCTAGGACAAGGTTGACCTTGACCCTGCCCTAGGATAGGGTCGACCTCGACCCTATCCTAGGACAGGGCCGACCTTGACCCTGTCCCAGGGTCCAAATCCCAGGAACTTTTGGTTTCTGGGATGTCGGTCTTCACAAAAAGTTTTCTCCCGCTTCCGGGTCGACTGTTTCGGGTTCCGAATTGGTTGATTCCTAAATTATATTTAATATAGGTCCTCTCCTAGGGGTAAAGGCTTAAATGATGATTTAATTATCCTATGTAGGCCTCCTTAGAAGATTGTGCCCTAATTTCATATAAAAGGGAGCCTTCTCCTCTCATTTTCTCTAAGCATGAATAACCACAATCAAGCAATTGAAGTCTTCTAATCAAGCATTGAGCATCCTTATGAAGTGAAGTCCAAGCAAGCAATTAGGCAATATTTGAAGCAAGCATCCATCATTCTCAAGTATCCATTTGCATGAAGGAGATCCATTGGAGGCCATTGAAGGATTCAAGCCAAAAA